>CAUYPK010108759.1:0-12341 GCA_963574355.1 Loris lydekkerianus | reverse complement strand
GCGCACTGTAATTCCTGGTGGGAATTTGACTTTTTTAGGCAAAGTCTTCCTTTTAAAAATAATGACAGGTCTCAGCTTAGTTCCATTAGCTAAACATGTAAATGGTTAAAAATCCTGAATCCTTATACTCCAAAACCCCTGATTATAAGGATTCGGGATTTATAAACATTTATTTACAAGACTTTACTGCCTTAAATGGGGTTTTCACTTAATTAATTGTGCCATTAAATATTGTGGGTTAAATAGTTCAGTGGAATACAGTTCATTTCAGCCGCCTACCTCTTCAGCTCAGCTGCGACTTGTGGACTGAGCTGAAGCACTGCCCCCTCAAGCAGACGGCAGAAGATGACTGGAGACTACGTGCATTTGATTAGGTGTGTGCGCACCGAATCAAATAACCTGTATGACCCGAGTATAAGCCGAGTTCGGGTTTTTCAGCACAAATTTTGTGCCAGAAAAAACTCGGCTTATACTTGAGTATACACAGTACCTAAGGTTACAAAGTTAAGAGGTTGGCAGAAAACTCAACTATGTGAATGCTGTTAGCAGTTTCACTTAATCTTCATATAGATGAATGATACTCAAGAAGCTAAGGAATTTCTTCAAATAAGTAAGTGGTGCTTGAATTCATACTTTGTTTTTATTAAGTCAAATTTCTGCTTTCTGTGCTCTCCAATGTCTCAGATAAGGGAATACAGAGGACAGCAAGATGCCTGTGAATTTTTAGTAATGCTTGGCAGAGAGTAGGCATTTACACCAGTGAATATTATTGATTGAATAGGCTAGCAATATTCACCGTGTGCTGTGGAAGGGCTTGGGTTGGACCCTGAAGGAAGAGCTCTGTAATTTGTGTTCTTTAAATCTTTTTAACATGTATTTTCTTTTGCTCAAAAATAACAAAAGTTATTATTTTCTTTCTTTCTTTCTTTCTTTCTTTCTTTCTTTCTTTCTTTCTTTCTTTCTTTCTTTCTTTCGAGGGTAGAGTGCTGTGTCAAAAATAATAAAAGTTATTACATTCTTTCTGATTCTAGTAGCTGCTGGTGGTGCTGACAATGTCAAACAACGGCCTAGACATTCAAGACAAACCCCCAGCCCCTCCGATGAGAAATACCAGCACGATGATTGGAGCTGGCAGCAAAGATCCTGGAACCCTCAACCATGGTTCCAAACCCCTGCCTCCAAACCCAGAGGAAAAGAAAAAGAAAGACCGATTTTACAGATCCATCTTACCTGGAGATAAAAGTATGGTATTTCATTTTTTTCTCATTTGTATAAAAAACATTGTAAACACTTTTTGGTAATGTAGATAAAAGATCTGTCTTAATTTTCCTTTAGTGTCTTTTTTCTTATTAGATATTTCCTTTGTCTTTCTTTCTTAAGTGGCTGAAGCCCTGTGATAAATACACCCTTTTTTTTTTTTTGACAGAGTCTCACTTTGTTGCCCTGGGTAGAGTGCCATGGTGTCACAGCTCACAGCAATCTCAAACTCTTGGGCTTAAGTGATTTTCTTGCCTCAGCCTCCCAAGTAGCTGGGCCTACAGGCTCCCACCATAATGCCAGGCTATTTTTCGAGATGGGTTTTTGCTCTTGCTCAGGCTGGTCTTGAACCCATGAGCTCATGCAATCCATCTGCCTTGGCCTCCCAAGATTACAGGTGTGAGGCACTGTGCCCAGCCCCATTTTTGTACATTATTAATCCTATCTGAGCAAAATTCTAACAGAATAATTATGCTTTTGCCAGATTTGGAACAATACAAAGCTATTCATTTATTTACTTTTTTGATTTTTAAACTATTTATGAAATCATAAAGTATAAGCAATGTAAAAATATCTATTTGGAAAAACATTAATCTCATTTGGGACATCTTTTTTCCCAATATTTTGATTGCTTCTTATTTATTCAGACTTCCTTGTCCCACACACATATATTTGGGGATTACATATCAGTAAGAATAGCAAGTAATGACTAAGAAAAAGGAAGCTGAAATAACTAGGACAGCATGAGTTCATTATGAATAAGTCATACTAGGCAGTCTCATTTCCTTTTTATTGATAAAACTTCTAGAAGAGTAATCAAGATTTTTACAGTGCATCTGAAAAAAGGTTCTTATGGACCAGGCAGTAAAATAGAGGTTTTGGTGTCCAAATGGTTAGATAGCTTTTGTTTGTCACCAAAAATGTTAATTTAAGTGGCTGTTGATCTGAAATAAAGTTTTCAGTAGGCTTATAGGTCCTTGTTCTTGTGGTGTGCTGAAAAAACGGGCTTTTTGTCTGTGAATAGTTGTTAGGAGTTTCTGATTTAGGTGGACCTGGTTCACGACTTACCAGTGACCTTAAGCATGTCAGTTAATTCCTTTGCCTTTAGTTTCCTATCTTTAAAACGGATATATTATCTCACAGGGTTGTTATAAAGATTATATGCAAAGTTTGCAAAGTTCCTTATGTATAGTACCTTCCATGCAGAAGGTGCTCTAATGTTAGTTTTCTTTTTACTCCTTTGTTGATGAACAGAGACTGGGAGGCATAGCTAGCAGTTGATAAAATCAGAACTCTCTAGAGTTCTCTATTAATTTCTGTGAGAGCTAGTTGTTTAAAAGTTCCTGGCTGTCCTCCTCCCTCTCTTGCTCTGTCCCTTGCCCTGTGCCATACCTGCTCTCTCTTTGCTTTCCATTTTGATTGAAACCTCCCTGAAGCCCTCTCCGGAAGCAGGTGCTGGCACCATGCCTGTATAGTCTACAGGACATTGAGCCAAATAAGCCTCTTTTCTTTATTCATTACCCAGACTGCATTTCCTTTATAGCAACACGAAACACACTAACAGAACTACATTACTACAGATCAGGGGAGATAGTAGATGGTAGTATTATTAACCAAATGGGGAACATGGGAAGAAGGAACAAATTAGAAGGGCTGGTAAGCAAGAAAGATGATGACTTCAGACATGTTGCATTTCAGGTATCTAATAGGCATCTCTTATATATGGTAAATATTTGTTGCATCACTGAAATTAGAACTACTGAAGACTGTTAGTGAGTACTTTGGGTGTGTCTCTTTATGTGTGTTTATCATTTCTAATTTACCTTCATTGTGGGCTTTTTTGAGTCTAGAGAAAAGAGATATAAGGTGTTTAACTTTTATTTCCTGGCTAATTCATTTATATAGCAGCTGCCAACTTCCTAGGTACAGGGCTGTGATCAAGGCAGTGTTACCCTTCCCTGAAACTCCCTGAGAACTCCTCCCACCCATATTAGCACTTTGTTTATCCCTCAATTTAGGTTTATATTTATTTTTAACAATTTTTTTTTTTTCAGACAGAGTCTTATTTTGTCACCCTCAGTAGAGTGCTGTGGCGTCATAGCTCAGAGCAATCTCAAACTCTTGGGCTCAAGCAATCCTCTTGTCTCAGCCTCCCCAGCAGCTGTGACTACAGGTGCCTACAACAACACCCGACTTTTTTTTAGAGACAGGGTCTCACTCTAGCTTAGGCTGATCTTGAATTGCTGAGCTCAAGACAGTTCACCCACCTCAGCCTCCCAGAGTGCTAGGATTACAGGCTTGAGCCATTGTGCCCTGCCTATATTTATTTTTAATATTATGCCTTATCAACCAATGTTCTTGATCTCCATATGTAAGTAGGCTTTCAGCCCAAGTTTTTACATGCAGTGAAAAGGCTTTTTATTTATTTATTTTATTTTACAGAGACAGAGTCTCACTTTGTCACCCTCAGTAGAGTGCCATGATGCCATAGCTCAGAGCAACCTCAAACTCTTGGGCTCAAGTGATTCCCTTGCCTCAGCCTCCCAAGTAGTTGGGACTACAGGTGCCCGCCCCAACACCCAGCTATTTTTAGAGACAAGGGTCTTGCTCTTGCTCAGGTTGGTCTCAAGCCTGTTAGCTCAGACAATCCACCCACCTCAGCCTCCCAAAGTGCTAGGATTACAGGCATGAGCTACCACTCTCGGCCTATGAAAAGACTTTTTAAATGAAAAAGTTTAAATCATTCTTGCTGACTCAAATTAGGAAAGATAGTAAGATTCTTACCTAATAGATATCATCAAAATTAAAGAATTTTGTGTTTCAAAGGACACCATCAAGAAAATAAAAAGGTAACCCACACAACAGAGAAAACTTTCCCAAATTATATCTTCTAAAGGACTTGTATCTGAAATATATAAAGAACTATTACAACTCAGTAACTAAAAGAGAAGTAATATAAAAATAGGCAAAGAATCTGTAGAGATGTCTCCCCAAAGAAGATGTGCATATAGCCATGAAAAGATGCTCAAAATCATGAGTCATCAGGGAAATGCAAATAAAAACCACAGTGAGATACCACTTCTCAGGATGGCAATGATAAAAACGACAGTGTTGGTGAGGGTGTGGAAGAACTGTAACTCTCATAATTACTGGTGGGAATGTAAAATGGTGCAGCCTATGTGGAAAACAGTGTGCAGTTCCTTAAAAGGTTAAACATAGAGTTACATAGTATCATATGACCTACCAGTTCCACCAAAGAGAAATGAAAATAGACATCCACCCAAAAACTTGCATATGGAGTAGGGCGCCGGCCCCATATGCCAGAGGTGGTGGGTTCAGAACTAGCCCCGGCCAAGAACTGCAAAAAAAAAAAAAAAAAAAAATTTGCAGATGAAAGTTTATAGCAGCATTATTTACAATAGCCACAGGGTGGAAACAACCCAAGTTATACCATCAATTGGTGAATGGATAAATAAAATGTAGAATATCCATACAATGAACTATTATTTGGTAACAAAAAGAAATGAAGTCCTGTTCCATGCTACAACATGGGTAAACTTTGAAAATACTATGTTAACTTGACAGAATCCAGTCACAAAGGATCACATATTGTATGATTCCATTTATAGGAAATGTCCAGAATAGGCAAATGCCTAGCCAAAAAATAGATTAGTGGTTGCCTAGCGCTGCAGAGGGGGAGAGGCAATTGGGAATAGGGGATAATGGCCAGGAGGGGCAGGATTTCTTTTTAGAGTGATAAAAATATTCTAAGATTGATTTTGGTGATTTTTGCCCCAGCTCTGTGAATATACTAAAAGCCATTGAATTGTACATTGTATGGGTGAATTGTATGATATGTAAATGGTATCTTGATAAAGGTACTGAAAAAGAAGATTCCTGCCAAAAACAGCAGATGGAATTAGACCTTTCAGACATCATTGGGAACTAAAGGGATAGTCGCTTGGTTCGCCCATAAATTGGTTTCCTGATTTGGGTCAGTTACTTCTCTGTAGATGCCAGTGCCTTTATCTAAAAAGTGAGAGTCAGGGCAGTAGACATGTGTGGTTTCTTTTAGCTTTGAAATCATATAATCAAATAGATGAGGTATTGCAAAGATATGATTGGATCAAGCTTGTCTACTTGAAAAGAAACTAGGCCACTGTAAAGTACTTTAATCAGGGATAGAGCTGTAGACCCAGAGATTCTGTGGTTTTGGTTTTTTTTTAGACAGAGTCTCACTTTGTTGGCCTTAGTAGAGTATAAGTAGAGCGTCATAGCTCAGTCGTAGCTCACAGCAACCTCAAACTCTGGCTCAAGAGGTCCTCTTGCCTTAGCCTCTTGAGTAGCTGGGACTACAGGTGCCATAATGCTCAGCTATTTTTTTAGAGACAGGGTCTCCCTCTTGCTCAGGCTGGTCTCAAACTCCTGAACTCAAGCAATCCACTCGCCCTGGCCTCCTAGGACCTAGAGCTTCTTTTGGAAATCCTAGCTGAGTAACCCTAGGCTAAATATTTGATCTGAAAATAAATCATAAAGCTCAAGATCAAAGCTGCATCTCGTGAAAGCATAGAAGTAGAAAATAGAGTTATAAGAAGTTCTTGCAAAATGATCTAATCTTTCTTTCATCCGTTAAAGATATTCTATATTTGCCCTGGCGCATAGGTTTTACCCCTTTGCTGTAAGACCTTGATGGCTATAATTAACGTGCACATCAAAATGAAATAAGTTTGAGGTTTTTCCTTTTGTTTGGAGTCTTTGTTCAACCAGCAAGCTACTCAACCTCGTCCTAGCAGGATACACAGCAGTGTTGGTAGTCTTTGAAGTGGTATGCCCTTCATACAGAATTTCAAGGAGTTACAGTCTAGAACTAAACTTAAGAGAACCTATATAGAATCTTCCCTCTAACATTTGGTTAACTGCCTGATTTATTTTTTAAAATTTCTTTTAATTCCAATACCCTCATCTGTAAAGTGGGAATAAACGTAATTCCTAAGTACCCTATATCATTAGTATGCTTTTGTCATTTGACATAGTAGAGGTAAAAGCATTTTCTGAACTGTAAAACATAATACAAATGTGAGATTTCTTTGTTATTTTAATGGAAATCACATTTATTGTTTTATTTGATATTTACAGCAACTCATTTTCCATTGGGGAGGCCAAGGCTTAGAGAAAAATAAATTGCCCAAGGTTTCACAGGTGTAAAGTGGCAGGGATGAGTGTGGAAGTAAGTCTTCCTAAATTATCTTTTCCACCATAACATACTATCTTTCTTAGTTGTTCTTAGGTGTTAAATACATATAGGACTCACTTTAAAAAAATATGAGTGCCTAGGTTCTACCCAGACTTTTGGAGTTAGAATTTCTAGAGGGGTTGTTTTGGGTTTTTTAGGGAGATTTGGGATCTGAGAAAGAAGAGTTCTTTGTGGACTCCAGTAGTGGTTGAGATCTGAATTGGGCAGTGGGTAGAATGTCTTTGGGCATTACCTAATGCTAACCTCCAGCCTGGCCTCTGCATGTGCTTGGGGGATGCATGAATGATTGGAAAAAGAAGCTATAATTGAGGACTTATAATAGATGATGCTGAGTTGCAGAATTTTATGTGGGAAAGCCTGGTTCCTGTGGTTAAGATCTGGAGCCTTTGGTTTATTCTAAGAAGTCTTGAAGTATTTAGTTTGAAATCTTTTTCTGGCAGCATTTTCACAACCAAAGTGGAATTCTCTGAGCTTGGGAAGAGTTTAGTAAAGTTAATTTTAACATTAGATTATGTCAGTGTTTATCTCTCCAAGTTTGGAACATTTTACTGCCTTGAGCTCAGATTAGCTCAGCTGAGCCAATGAGAGGTGTTGGCTTAAAAATAATTTTTTAAAAAACAAAGCTAGCGATTTGTGCTAAAACTTTGATGACTATACTAAAACATGGAATTTTGCAGTGTCAGCCTCATTTCCCATGCTATCAGAAAGCCAAATGGACCAGGCCAAAGATAGGGTTAAAATAGGGATGAGTGAGGTTGTCAGCTTCTTTTCCTGCTTTATTCTCTCAAGCCTGAAATCTCTAGGTACATGAAATTATGATGAGTCTCAGCTCTTTCTCTTCTTAAGCAGTTTCTCTGTCATAATAAACAGACTGAGAAACATTGCTCTGACAGTTTCTTATATTAATGATAAGTCTTTTCTTTCTTTCTTTCTGTTTTTTTTTTTTTTTTGAGACAGTCTCATTTTGTCACCCTCGGTAAAGTGCTGTGGCATCACAGCTCACAGTAACCTCAAACTCTCTTGGGCACAAGCAATTCTTTTGCCTCAGCCTCCCCAGTAGCTGGGAGCACGGGTGCCTGCCACAACACCTGGCTATTTTTTGAGACAGGTTCTCGCTCTTGCTCAGGCTGGTCTTGAACTCCTGAGCTCAGGCAGTCCACCCGCCATGATCTCCCAAAGTGCTAGGATTATAGGTGTGAGCCACCTCACCCAGCCTGATAGTCATATTTGTAAATCTTTTTTTTTTTTTTTTTCTTTTTATTTCAGGTTAATGTGAGGGTACAAGCAACCAGGTCACAATACTATGTGAATTTGTTAGGTAGAGTCCCTCTTGTAGCTGTGTCCCTGTAAATCTTTAGTTTATAAAGCACATGCATTTTCCTTAACTTGGTTGATCTTCAAAATAACAAAGACAACAATAATAAAAATAGTAATACTAATAACAAACAGGAATAACAAAATAGTACACATATTAATAACAACAATAAAATAGTAACAACAGTAACCCAGCTACCATTTATTGAATGCCTGTTAAGAATCACCCATTATTTTAGGAACCTTTAATATTTGTGAAATATACCAGTTTATCTTTTAGGTAGTAAGTATTTACTTTATAGACAATAAACTGAGGTTCACAGTGACTAACTTACTCAAGGTCATCAAGCTAGGGAATGGTAGAGCTGAGATTGGACCTCTCTGTGATTCCAAGAACCTTTCTGCTGTACACTACTCTTAGGCTCAGAGACTCATTGACTTGCCCAAGGTCACATGCTGCATGGTTGCAGTTCAACAAGTCTGATTTTGAACCAGTGTCTCTTGACTACTGGACTGTGTTCTTTCAGTCTTCTAAGCCCTCAGACACTACGTAGTGTTCAAAGTTTCCCAGCCTAGAGTTGTTTAGTACTTTCAGTGGAAAGAACTGGCTGGTTCTTTGAACCTCTTTTAAAACAAATTTGCATGTAATAGCATTCATTCTATGCTGGCATAGTCACTTAGTGTGCAATATGGGGAAGGCATAGTGCATACAGAAGCAGCTATGCTAGAATTTGAGCACTGAGATTATCACGGTTAGCTGTCCCTGACTTTGCCACCTTTGGTAAGTTGGTCTACTTTTCTTAGCCTCAATTATATTACCTGTAATATATTATAAAATTATATTTATCTCATAGAATTGTTGAAAGGATTATAAAATCAAAGATACAAAAAGTATTGTATAAACTGCAACTTGTTAAGAGTTAGTAGTGCTTTTAGTGGTAGTAATTTCATTGTTATTTATTTTTTGCAGTTTATGGCCGGGGCTGGGCTTGAACCCACCACCTCTGGCATATGGGGCCGGCTCTCTACTCCTTTGAGCCATAGGCGCCGCCCAATTTCATAATCGCTTGCAGTCATTATTTTCTCTTGGAATCTGTGATCAACACTTTAGAGTTGTTATGAGATTTACAAAATGACAGTTCTTCTTTAGGGTTCTTGCAAGATGGTATTAAAGAATGGTCCTTTCTCTCTCTAAACATAGGCTGCATTTCTTGTTGAGTTAGAGTTAATGGGACGGCCAGATTAAATATGTGCACTGAGACTAAGCAGACCCAAGGAAAGGTTTCCCAAGAAGTTCTTAAGAGTTTTCTGTAATGGCAGAAGCACGATTCTGAACTCTGGTTATGGGTCTGAAACTCTGAGACAAATAATACATTTGAAAGTGAGGCCAAAAGGTAAGCTTAGACTCTAAAAACTAAATCTCAGATACTTTTTATTTTATATTCTAGCCTTTTTCCATTTCTCTTTCTTTTCCTTTCTTTCCTCTTCTGATGTTCTCCTGATTCACTTACATGGTTGTCGTCATCAAGGATTAGAAACATTGATGTACATAATGGCATACTAACTGTTAGGTTTGGTGACCACCCACATGTTCAAGGTTTTTCTAAGGGAGTCACACTTTGTAATAGGTTTGGTTCTTCTTTTAGTATTCCCATTTACTTGTTGTATGACCTTGGACAACTTACTTAACCTCTTTGGGCTTCAATTTATTTCTCATCCATAAAATGAATTAAGTTGGATTAAGTATTCTATAAGCTCACATATAGCTCATGAATCATGATTTTTTTAAGTTTCTCCACTGAATTTTTATTTTTTTATTTTTTGTAGTTTTGACTGGGGCTGGGCTTGAACCTGCTACTCCTGGTATATGGGGCTGGCGTCCTACTCCTTGAGCCATAGGTGCTGCCCATCCACTGAATTTTTAAATCTTTTTTTTTTTTTTTTTTTTTTTGAGACAGTCTTACTTTGTTGCCCTCGGTAGAGTGCTGTGGCATCACAGCTCACAGCAACCTCCAGCTCTTGGGCTTAGGCGATTCTCTTGCCTCAGCCTCCTGAGTAGCTGGGACTACAGGCGCCTGCCACAGGGTCCGGCTGTTTTTTTGTTGTAGTTTGGCTGGGGCCAGGTGTGAACCTGCCACCCTCAGTATATGGGGCTGGCCCCTTACTCACTGAGCCACAGGCACCACCTGAATTTTTAAATCTTTACACAGAAAATTATATGCTTCAGAAATGTACAACTCCGTGAATTACCACCATGACCATATCAATGTGGTCATCATTACCTTGGCTAAGAAATAGGATATCACCAGCCTCTCATAAGCTCCCTATAATTTCCCTTCCAGGCACTGACCTCTCTCTCCTTCCCAACGATTAACAATTTGCCTCTTTTTGAACTTGACACACATACAATCACACAATGGTATATTCTTTTGTCAGCCTTCATTTGATCAACATTGTTCATAAGATTCATCCATGGTTTGATGTACAGCTGTAGTTTATTTTCCTTATTGTATAATATTGCTGTACAAATATTCTCATTATAGAATATTTTCCATTATACTATTGAATATTAAGTTGATTTCAGTAATGGATTATTATGAATAATGTTTTCTGATCAAGCTTGTATATGTGTACGCACATTTCTGTTGGTTTTTTATATACAGCTATATGTAAGTTTTTGTAAGTTATGTACGTTATAGATATCTTTTACTGTGCTCTTAATAGTAGCTTAGATGCTTATCATGGTGTCAGATAGAATTTTAATATAGTCAGATTTATTTCCTTTCTAATGCTTTCTGTTCTGTGTTTGAAATCATTATCTACTCTAAGGCATGGAGACTTTTTTCTCTGATTTAAATTTTCTGTTTTCAAGTACATGTATCCGTAAATTGTAATAGTTTTGTTTCTTCCTTTCTAATCCTTCTCCTTGTACTTCTTTTTCTTGCCTAATTGCACTGGCTAATACCTTCAGTACTGTAATTAATACAAATGGTGATAGAAAATAGCCTTCTCTTGTTTTTCACCTTGGAGAGAAGGCTTTCAATATTTCACAATAGATAATGCTTAATGTTTGCTCCAGGTTTTTTGGTAATTAGCTTTTATTAGATTAAATAATCCTAGTTTGCTATGAATATTTAATCATGATTGAGATAACATTTCAGCAAATGCTTTTGCTGCATTAATTGAATTGATTATATTTTCTCCTTTATTTACTTAATATAGTAAATTATATTTATTTTTTTTATTGTTAAATCATAGCTGTGTACATTAGTGCAATCGAGGGGTACAATGTGCTGGTTTCATATACAATCTGGGAATTGTATGAGAAATATTTGATGAGAAATATTCTCATCAAACTGTTCAACGTAGCCTTCATGGCATTTTCTTAGTTATTGTATGTAGACATTTGTATTCTGCATTTAATAAGTTTTGCCTGTACCCATTCTAAGATGTACTGTAGGGATTAAAAATATTTGAGGTATAATTCATATACCATATAATTCACCATCTTAAAATGTACAATTCAGCAGTTTTTAATATATTCACTAGATTGTACCACCATAATAACTAATTTCGGTACATTTGATCACTCCAAAAAGCCCCATATCCATTGCAGTCACTCATTATTTCTCTTTTCCTAGACCCTATTTGGCAACCACTAATCTACTTTATGCTGTGTGGATTTGCCTATTGTGGACGTTTCTTATAAGTGGAATTATGTGGCCTTTCATGACTGCCTTCTTTGACTTAGCATTAAGTTTTCAAGGTTCACATAGCATGGATCAGATCAGGACTTCATTTCTTTTCATGTATGAATAATATATCACTATATGGATATACCACATTTTATCCATTTATCAATTGAGAGACATTTGGGTTGTTTTCACTTTTTGACTGTTATGAATAATGCTGCTATGAACATTCACATGTAAGTTTTTGTGCAGATGTAAGTTTTCATTAGATTCCTCCAGACTCATTTTTTTAGTTATCATAAAAAATTTGCTGCAACAGCAGTAGTCTTAGGGGACTGAGGTTCATGACCACATCCCAAGGTCATGGGATATGCTTGGTTTGCTTGTTTTCTTTATCATATCTTCCCCCAGTCTCAAGCTCAGAGTACATGCTTAGTAAAAGTTTATGAAATTTGGGTGACTTGCTGTGCAGGTGGAAAGCTGGGAGAAAGATCATACTGTTTATTCCTCTTGTCCTTGCTTATTCTGTTTCTTTCTGGAATGCCCTTCCCCTCTCTACCTGGCTAATAACCCTTATCCTTTTATGACTTTTTTCAGGTACTAATATGTATTTTTCAGAAGGAAGGTTTATTACCTACCTTCAGCTACAGCAGTGGTTCTCAACCTTCCTAATGCCATGACCCTTTAATACAGTTCCTCATGTTGTGGTGACCCCCAACCATAAAATTATTTTCATTGCTACTTCATAACTGTAATTTTGCTACTGTTATGAATTGTAATGTAAATATCTGATATGCAGGATGGTCTTAGGCGACCCCTGTGAA
>CAUYPK010108757.1:0-21716 GCA_963574355.1 Loris lydekkerianus | reverse complement strand
TCTTCATGACATTGGGTGTGTGGACAGAAACTGTGATATTTTCCTGCCTCCCAAGTGTAGTATACATCACAGTTCAAATTGGGTTTAAGTTCAGGATGTGGTTCAGCATCAGCAGAGGTCACCACTATGCTGGAGACTGGCATCTATCTCTAGACAGAAAGGAGACAAGTGTGCAGATGAGCCTGGAGGATCCAAAATTTCTTGAACCATTTCCAGACCTAAGGCATCCTCAACACATTACACTTCTCAGGAATCCCAGGACAAATCCTCAGAGAATGTTGGAATGGGACAGGCTGAGACAATCCAGGGAGTGGCAGTTGTCAAGTGTACAGGAAGGCTGAGGGGAGCAGGCACTGTCAGGCCACCTGGACCTCTGCCTCTCTACTTGGTCTTCTCAAGGGCCATGCCCATCTGGGGCAAGGCCAGCAGCAGAATCCTTCAGCACCAGGACTCTGGGCACAAGCTGCTGAGCAAATAGAAGAGAGAATCAGGGACACAGTCAAAGTTGAAGTCATGCTCACTCTTTGGAAAGAAAAATCATGGGCACCATGGGCACAGGCTTGTCCCCAAATCTTCTATCTGGCTCAGGGAACAGTGTGCTGGCTGCACAACTGACATAGTCACTTAAAGACGATGAAGAGGATTACAGCGGGAACACACCTGAGGAGACTTGTTCCTTCCAGTTCTTGCCCAGGAATTATTGTAGGGCCTCTCCCTAAAAGGTTCACTCTTGGGCTCGCCTTCTGATTTGCTTTGGGAACAGTCCTGTATGAATCCTAAAAGCTTCTCAGCACTGGCGACATACTTGCCAGCTCTTCTTCTGGAAATCCAAAAAATATAACCTCTGGCCAGGAGCTGTGGATCATGCCTGTAATCCTAGCACTCGGAGAGGAGTTCAAGATCAACCCAAGAAAGAGCGAGACACTGTCTCTTAAGCAATTCTCTTGCCTCAGCCTCCCAAGTAGCTGGGACTACACCCCATCTCTACTAAAACTTAAAAAAATTACCTGGGCATTGTGGCAGGTGCCTATAGTCCCAACTACTTATGAGCTGAGGCAAGAGGATCGCTTGAGACCAAGAGTTTGAGGTTGCTGTGAGCTGTGATGCCATAGCACTCTACCGAGGGCAACAGAGTGAGACTGTGTCTCATAAAGAAAATAAAATATTAAATAAAAAACATGGCCACTCACGCCTGTAATCCCAGCACTTGGGAGGCAAGGTGGGTGGATCACCTAAGCTCAGGAGTTCAAGACCAGCCTGAGCAAGAGAGAGACCCTGTCTCTAAAAAATAGCCATGTGTTGTAGCAGGTGCCTCTAATCTCAGCTACTTGGGAGACTAAGGCAAGAGAATTGAGTAAGCCCAAGAGTTTGAGGATGCTGAGAGTTGTGACACCACGGCACTCTACCAAGGGTGACATAGTAGAACTCTGTCTCAAAAAAAAAAGTTTATGATATGACATGGTTTGGTATAGAATGGAGTATTGGATTAGGTAGGCCTATGTTTAATAGTAATGCTCAAACAACTGCACACTACATTTATCTGGAATCTACCCATCTTCATGAGGGCTGGATAATGGGGAGATTACTTGTATCTAGTGTGCCATTTTCATTTATATAATTTTTCCCACCTGCAGTTAACAGCTGACGAGAAATAGGCACAGCAGACCCTTACTCTCTCTAAAGCCCAACTAATTAGAATACAGGGAGGAAGCAATTCACACCCAGAAACTGAAATTGCTATAGGATTACTGACTTGTTAGAAAGTAAGAGGGAGAGCATCATACTTAGTAAATGAATGACTTTACAGTCTCCTTCTTTACAAGTATCCTTATTCAGTGATAAAAATTTAATTTTCCTACAAATCAAATAATAACTTCCTTAAATAGGCGTTGAAAACATGGCATTCTCTGACTAAAGAAAAACAAGGCAGACTGAGTACAAGGATATCAGTGTAATAAATTACGGCCAAGAAACCAATTGCAACTTTATTTTAATAGTGAAACTAGAAATAATCTAAATTTCTATCAAAAAAGGGTGGTGCCTGTAGCTCAGTGAGTAGGGCGCTGGCCCCACATACCGAGGGTGGTGGGTTCAAACCCAGCCCTGGCCAAACTGCAACAAAAAAATAGCCAGGCGTTGTAATGGCAGGCGCCTGCAGTCCAGCTACGCGGGAGTCTGAGGCAAGAAAATTGCCTAAACCCAGGAGTTGGAGGTTTCTGTGAGCTGTGACATCATTGCACTCTACTGAGTGTGATAAAGTGAGACTCTGTCTCTAAAAAAATAATAATAATAATTGGATGAAAATAAAATTTACATGTTAAAAACAAATTTCTATCAAAAAAGAAAAAGTTGATATATAAAACCAGTACATGGTGCCACATGATTGTATTAATGTACACAGCTATGATTTGATTTAAAAAAAAGAAAGAAAAAAAAAAAAAAAGAAAAGAAAATAAAGAAAAAGAAAAAGTTGAACAAACTACAACCAACCAATTATTTGGAGTACTTGTTCAGTCTTTAAAAGATAGTAAAGCCCAGCTCAGTGGCTCATGTCTGTAATCCTAGCACTGTGGGAGGCCCAGTTGAATTCGGGAGATCCAGACCAGCCTGAGCAAGAATGGGACCCCTCTCTACTAAAAATTAGAAGAACTAGCAGGAGGTGGTGGTGCACACCTGCAATCCCAGCTACTCAGGAGGCTGAGGCAGGAGGATTGCCTAAGCCCAGGAGTTTGAGGTTGCTGTGAGGTGCAATGCCATGGCACTCTACTCAGGGCACAGAGTGAGACTCTGTCTAAAAAAAAAAAAAATTTTTTTTAAAGAAATCAAGGCAGGTCACAACAAAGTCAATAAAATAATGAAAGAGTTAAGAGAAAATTTGAGACAACACAAAAGAACCAGAGTAATAATAGTAGCTATGCATTTTTTTTTTTTTTTTTTGAGACAGAGTCTCAAGCTGTGGCCCTCTGTAGGTGCTGTGACGTCATAGCTCACAGCAACCTCCAACTCAGGTTCAGGCGATCCACTTTCCTCAGTTTTTCTATTTTTAGTAATTTTGCTCAGGCTGGTTTGGAACTTGTGAGCTCAGGCAATCCACCTGCCTCAGCCTCCCAGAGTGCTAAGATTATAGGCGTGAGCCACCATGCCCAGTCGTAGCTGTGCATTTTTGAACTGTAAAAACAGAGTATTATAATATAAATAGATTAACTATTTAATAAAAAGAAATAGCTCAATGAAAAAAAAAAAAGAATGGTAAAAAATTTTAAAACCCATTATATAATGATAAAGGAGTCAACTCGTAAAGATGATATAACCATTGTAAATACATAGTATATATGCAGCTAGTACCAGAGGATTCAAATATGCAAAAAAAAAAAAAAAAACCAACCAAGACATAAAAGGAGAGAAATAAATGAAATTGAGACAAAAATACAAAAGATAAACTAAATGAAAAGTTAGTATTTTGAAAAGATTAAAATACTGACAAACTTTAGCTATAATTAACTTAGCAAAAAAGAGAAAAGGTTAAAAATAAAATAAAATCAGAGGTTAAAAAGAAGACATTATTTGGGTGGCACCTGTGGCTCAGTGTGTAGGGTGCTGGCCCCATAGACTGAGGATGGCAGGTTCAAACCCAGCCCTGGTCAAACTGCAACAAAAAAATAGCCGGGTGTTATGGCAGGTGCCTGTAGTCCCAGCTACTTGGGAGGCTGAGGCAAGAGAATCGCCTAAGCCCAGGAGTTGGAGGTTGCTGAGAGCTGTGATGCCACAGCACTCTACTGAGGGTAATAAAGTGAGACTCTATCTCTAAAAAAAAAAAAAAAAGAAGAAGAAGAAGACATTACCTCTGGTGCTACAAAAATACTAAGGATTATTAGAGACTATAATGAAAAACTATTCCAACAAATTGAAAAATCTAGAAAAATTAGACATACACACAACATACCAAGATAGAACCATGAAGAAATAGAAAACCTAAAGAGAGAAATAACTGGTAACAAGACTAAAGCAGTAATAAAATGTCTTTCGTCAAAGAAAAGCCCAAGATCTGATGTCTTCACTTGGAATTCTATGAACCATTTAAAGTAGAACTAATACCAATTCTACTTAAATCCTTCCAAAAAAAAAATGAAGAAGATAGAATACTTTTAACCTCATTCTAAGATCTCTACAATGAAAATGAAAAAACACTGATGAAAAAAACTGGTGAGGACCAAAAAAAAAAAAAAAAAAAAAGGAAAAAATAACCCCCTGTTCATGGATTAGAAGAATTAACATTGTTAAAATGCCCAGCATACCCCAAAACAATCTGTAGATTCAATGCAATCTCCATCAAAGTATCAATGATGTTCATCACTAAAACAGAAAAAACAACTCTAAAATTCATATGAAACCAAAAAGAGCCCAGATAATCAAAGTAATTCTAAGCAGGAAGAACAAATCTGGAGGCATCACATTATCTGACTTCAAATTGTACTACAAAATGATAGTAATCAAAACATTATGGTAAGAGTATGAAATTTAGACTCTTATATCAATGGAAAAGAATCGAGAATCCAGAAATAAAGCCACATGTCTACAGCTAGCTGATCTTTGACAAAGTTGACAAGACCATACATTTAGGAAAGAATACCCTTTTTAATCAATAGTTCTGGATAAATTGGATTATCACATGTAGAACAATAAAACTGGACCCCTGTTTTTCACCATATACATAAATGAACTCCAGATGGATTGAGAACGTAAACCTAGGGAAAACTTTTCTGGACATTGGCCTAGCCAAAGTGTTCATGACTAAGAACTCAAAAACACAAGAAACAACAACAACAACAACAACAACAACAAATTAGACATGTGACTTAAACTAAAAAGCTTCTGCACAGCAAAAGAAATAATCAATGTAGTGAACAGATGACCTACAGAATGGGAGAAGATATTTACAAATTATGCATCTGACAAGAGAATGATATACAAAGTTTACAAGGAACTCAATGCAACAACAAAAATCCCAAATAATCCCATTACATGGAAGATAGTGATATTGATGAGCCTGCCTGTGTAGGCCTAGTCTAATATGTGTGTTTGTATGTTAGGGGTTTTTTTTGAGATAGAGTTCTACTTTGTCAACCTCAACAGAGTACTGTGGCATCATAGCTCACAGCAACCTCAAACTCTTAGGCTCAAGTGATTCTCTTGCCTCAGCCCCCTGAGTAGCTGGGACTATAGGCACCCACCACAATGCCTGGCTATTTTTTAGAGGTAGGGGTCTCACTCTTGCTCAGGCTGATCTCAAATCGGTGAGCTCAGGCAATCCACCTGCCTTGGCCTCCCAGAGTGCTAGGATTACAGGCATGAGCCACCCTGCCTAGCCTTGTGTCTTAGTTTTTCAAAAAATGTTTAAAAGGGCACAATGCCCGTAGCACAGTGATTACGGCACCAGCCACATACACCAAGGGTGGTAGGTTCAAACTCGGCCCAGGCCAGCTAACAACAATGTCAACTGCAACAATACTTGGACGTTGTGGCAGACACCTGTAGTCCCAGCTACTTGGGAGGCTGAGGCAGGAGAATCGCTTAAGCCCAAGAGTTTGCAGTTGCTGTGAGCTGTGACGCCATGACACTCTACCGAGGACAACATGGTGAGATTCTGTCTCAAAAAAAAAAAAAAAAAGTTTAAAAGATAAAGGAAAATTTAAAAATAAAAAAAAACTGCTTATAAGATAAAGATAATAATGAAAGAAAATCTATAATCCTTAGATTATTAGAGATTATTATGAAAAACTATATTCCAACAAATAGAAAAATTAGACACACTCACAACCTATCAAGTTTTGTATAGCTGCATGAAGTATTTGTGTTTTGAGCTAAATGTTATTACAAATGAGTGAAAAAGTTAAAAAATTAAAAAGTTAAAGTAAGAAGTGATATAAGCTAAGCTTAATTTACTATTGAAGGAAGAATTTTTAAATAAATTTAGTGTAGCCTTAGTATAGTGTTTATAAAGCCTACAGTCATGTACAGTAATGTCCTATACCTTCACCTTCACTTACCACTCACTCTGACTCACCCAGAACTTCTAGTTCTGTAGGCTCCATTCAAGGTAAGGGCCCTATACAGATGTACCATTTTTATCTTTTATTTTTCATTGTACCTTTCCTATATTTAGATACACAAATACTTAGACCATTGTAAGTTATATTTAACTACAATATTTAGTACAGTAACATGTGGTATAGATTTGTAGAAGCCTAGAAGCAATAGGCTATAATCTCAGTTTCTGAAGGTTGGGAATCCCGGCACTGCTTAGCTCTCATCCTTTCAAGATGCTGCACTTAATGTGTTAGCTAGAGCTGGCCTCTGCCTAAAATCAAGATCACCTGGGGAATAGTTAACTACAGACTCCTGGGCCCACTATGACTCTGCCACTTACTTGCCGTATGATCGTGAACAAAGATCACTTCTTTGAGCCTCAACAATATTTTCTGTAATACAGTCATGAAAATAGTTTCTACCTTCAAATTCCTAAGTTGTGCATTCTAAAGGTAATGTGAGTAAAAGTGCTTGTCAAATATCATGAAGTTTATAAATCACAAGAACTCACCTGAGTTTCATCCCCTGCTTCTCCCAGCCCCCATAGTCTCCTCCTAAAACTTCTCTGAGTGCTTCAGGTCTCAGGGAGTGCAGGAGGGGGTGACGGGGGTTGGGGCTCATCTGCACAGGCCTGGGAGTTGAATCCTCACAGTGCCTTGGGGCCTAGTTCTTCCAGTTCTCAGTCTTCAGTGACCAGTTGGGGTGGTATTCTGTCTACTTGGCAACGTAGATGCAGGACCTGGGAGCAAAAATTCATTTCAGGTTTGATGTCTAAGACTCTGGAAAAACTTTAGATTGAGATTATCTCTGTTTTATCTAAAGTATTATCCAAAACTGCATTTTCCTTCTTTCTCTTTCCTAAGACAAGAAGCATCTGGCCATTTCCTAGGCAATAGGCTACACATTTCTGTCTCCATGACAACCAGAGACTTCATTTTCCTGGAAGATTGGAATTCAGGACCAAAGAGTCTAGGTGTGTGCTCTGCAAACAAGCTGGAATCTCCTCATTGTAGGAAACCCAAAGATAATGGCTTTAGAAGACAGGCTAATCAAGGAGGGAGGTGGAGTGAAGAAGAAAGGGAGAGGAAGAGAATAAATTACCAACATAAAAATTGAAAGGAGAGAACTCACTACAGATTCCACAAACACTAAATGGAGAATAAGGGTGCCCTAACAGTTCTATGTGGATTAATTTTAATTTGGTTAAAAGTGAACAATTCCTTAGCCAGGGGTTGTGGCAAGCGCCTGTAGTCCCAGCTACTCAGGAGGCTGAGGCAAGAGAATTGCCTAAGCCCAAGAGCTGGAGGTTGAACCTGTGAGCTGTGATGCCAAGGTACTGTACTGAGGGGGACAAGGACAAGACTGTGTCTCTAAAAAAAAAAGCAAACAATTCCTTAGAAAATGGAAATTATCAAAACTGACTACAGAAAAAATTGATCACCTGGATAGGCCTACAGCTATAAAAAGAGATTGAATTTGTTGTTAAAAACTTCTCAATAATAAAACTCCTCTGATGGTTCTACTTAATTTTTCAAAACATTTAAGGAAGAAATAACACAAATAATACATTCTCTTCCAGAATATAGAAGGTAAGGGAATACTTTCTGCTCATTTTATAAGGTTAGCTTTATTCTAATGCCAAGATGAAAGATGTCACAAGAAAACAAAGTAATAAATCAGTATCAGTCATAAACATAGAAGTAAAATTCCTTAACAAAATATTAGCAAATCAAACCTAGCAATACCTAAAAAGGATAATACCATGACTAAGGGATGTTCATCATATGAATGCAAGACTAGTTCAATATTTGAAAATAGGTTGAGGTGATTCACCATATTAATAACTAAGAAAAATCATGTGATCGCATCAATAGATACAAAAACAGCATTTGATAAAATGGTTGATAAAAACTCTCAGCAAAATTAGAATAGAAGAGAATTTCCTTAAGCTATTTAAAGG
This sequence comes from Loris lydekkerianus, assembly GCA_963574355.1. Classification (NCBI taxonomy): domain Eukaryota; kingdom Metazoa; phylum Chordata; class Mammalia; order Primates; family Lorisidae; genus Loris; species Loris lydekkerianus. The sequence goes on along the minus strand of CAUYPK010108757.1, from coordinate 13,669 downwards.
TATCCATGAGAACCTCAAGATAGTATCATACTTACTGGTAAGAGAGAGAGCCTATTAAGTGCTGTATTCATAAAGTTTGAAAAAGATAAGAATGTCTTCTTTCTCTACTATTCAGCATTATAGTGGAAATCATAGCTAGTGAAATAAGGCAAAAAAAAAAAAAAAAGTCAAATGCTTGGAAAGAAAAAATAAAACTTTTATTCTCAGATCACCTGGTTGCCTATAGAAAATCAAAAAGAATCTACAAGAGGCTTGGTACCTGTAGTTCAGTAAGTAGGGTGCTGCCCACATACACTGGGGCTAGCAGGTTTGAGCCCGGCCTGGGCCTGCTAAAACAACACTGACAACTACACCAAAAAACAGCCGGGCATTGTGGTGGGTGCCTATATTCCCAGCTGCTTGAGAGGCTGAAGCAAGAGAATCACTTAAGCCCAAGAGTTTGAGGTTGCTGTGAGCTGTGACACTATGGCACTCTACTGAGGGTGACATAGTGAGCCTCTGTCTCAAAACCAACAAACAAAAAAATCTACAAGAAAAACTCTAATAAGTGATTTTACATGGGTCATGTGATACAAGATAAATATCCAAAAGTCATTGCATTCCCATATGCCATCAATAAGCAAATGAAATAGAAATTTTTTAAAAAAATCAGTTACACCAGCCACATAAAACTGAAGTCCTTAGGTATAAGTCTTACAAAACTATATGGAGGAGTCTATGAATAAAAAACTACAAAGTATTAATGAAAGACATCAAAGAAAATCAAAATATACTGTGAGATATATATGTTCGTGGATTGGAAGACTCAATATTATTAAGATGTCAGTTCTCCCTGATTTGATATACAAATTCAATGCAATCTGAATCAAAATCCCAGCTGGGTATAGTTGCATATTGTGGCCTAAGATGTTATCAGTTTTGGAGAATGTCCCATGTGCTGATAAGAAAAAATGTATAGTCAGTAGTTTGGGGGTAGGATGGTCTGTAAATGGGTCTGTTAGGCCCATTTGCTCTAGAGTTCCATTTAGGTACTGTGTTTCTTTATTCATTTTCTACTTGAAGGATCTATCCAGTTCTGTCAGTGGGCCATTAATTACAACAGTCCCTAGCTATTATGATGCTATTGTTATCACTTTGTTCAGATCTAGTAGGGTGTGCTTTATAAACCAGGGTGCATCTGTGATATGTGCTTAAATATTTAGGATTGTTATGTCTTCTTGTTAAATTGTTCCCTTTATTATATAATGACCATCTTTATATTGTTTTACTTTTGTTGCTGTGAAGTCTGTGTTATCAGATATAAAAATAGCTATAAGTGGTTTACATTTGCGTGGAAGATGGTTTTCCATTTCTGCACCTTGAGTCTGAATGAGTCCTTTTGTGTTAGATGTGTTTCCTGGAGTTAGAAAATGCTTAGTTTATATTTTTTTATCCATTCAGCCAGCCTAGATCTCCTATGTCTCTTGAATGGGGAATTTAAGTCATTCACATTTATTGAAATAATTGATAAGGATGGTGGTCTTCTGTTTATCATGTTTAATGGAACTTTGTTGCTTTGTTTTATCTCTCGAGCCACCATGGTATCAGGGCTCTGAACTTTAGCTGTCAGATAATTTTACACTGGTGGATGTCTCTTGTGTTGATCAGCATATAATGCAGATCTGAGTACTTCCTGAAGAGTGGGTCTGGTCTTGACAAATTCCCTCAGCATTTGCTTGTCTGGAAAATACTTATTTTTTCCATCAAATGTAAAACTTAGTTTTGAAAAATACCAAATTCTAGGTTAGCAGTTGTTCTGTTTAAGAAGACTGAAGATGTCAAACTGTCTATAAAACCAGTGTATGGTGCCCTATGATCGCATTAATGTACATAGCTATGATTTAATAAAAAAAAAAAAAAGAAGAAGAAGAAGAAGAAGACTGAAGATGGGGAGCAACTCCTTTCTGCCCAGTAGGGTTTCTGCTGAAAAGTTTGCTGGTCTGTTGTTATCCTGATGGGTTTTCCCTCGTATGTCAGTTGTTTACATCTATCTGCTTGCAGAATTTTTCCTTTCATTTTGACTTTGTCCAAGTTGAATACTATGGGTCTTAGAGATGTCCTATTTGCTAAGAATCTTCCCAGAGTTCTATGATCATCTTGTATCCAGACATCTTGACCTATGGCAATACTAGGGAAATTTTCCACAGTGATTATCTCAAATAGATTTTCCAGGCTTTGAGCACTTTTTCTTCTCTCTCAGGTATACCTACAATTTGTGTTTGTTCACTTTGCCTAGTCCCATATCTCTCTGAGTGATTGCTCTGTCTTTGTTTTCTTTTCTGCCTCTTTGAATGACTGGATTAACTCATGAGCCTTCTATTCAAGCTCTGAGATTCTTTCTTCTCCTTAGTTTTAATATGTTGCTAATACTTTGTTATGTTTTGGAAATCCCTAAATGACTCTTTCATTTCTTTAAATCCAATGATATCCTTCCTAATTTTGTCTAGTTCTTCAGTGACTTTTTCATGCATGTAGCAGTTATTTATAGCTATGAGAATACTGTGTAACAAACAACAAAATCTCGAGGACACTCATCAGTGAAGGCTCAGTTAGGTCTTGCTGGGCTCACACCTATATTTAGGGGATATCTGTGGTATCTGCTAATATAAGCTGGCTTCCCTGGGGGCCCTGATGGCATGGCACAGTTCTATATGTCTGTCCTTCATGCTCCAGCAGGCTAATCTAGGCATGTTCATTCTCATGGCAACAGTAGGACAGTCCAAGGGAGTGAAGATTTCTAGTTATATAAACATTGTTCAAGCTTCTGCTTATGACATAGTTTGAATATTTGTCCCTTCCAGAACTGATGTTGAAATCTGATCCCCAGTTTTAGAGGTATAGCCTGGTGGTTGGTGTTTGAGTCATGATGGCGGATCTCTCACGAGTGGCTTGGTGCCATCCTCACAGTAATGACTGATTTCTTGCTCTATTTTTCACCACAAGAGCTGGTTGCTAAAAAAAGCCTGGCACCTGCCTCTTCCCTCTTGCTTCCTTCCTCTGACCATGTGATGCTCACTCTCCTCCATCCTCCATCATTAATGGAAGCTCCCTGAATTTCTTGCTAGATGCAGATGCTGCTGCCATGTTTCTTGTATAGCCTATAGAACCAGCCAAATAGAGCTCTTTCTTATAAATCACTCAGTCCTGGGTATTCCTTCTAGCAACACAAAACAGACTAAGACAGCTCACGTCACATTTTACCAAGATCCCACCAGTCAAAACAAGTCCTATGGCTAAGCCCTGGTTCAGAACAAGAGGGCAAAGAATGGTAACATGGCAAAAGTACAGTCATAGGGCAGGGTGAAAAACTGCAGCCATTTTTGCAGTTGACAATGATGCAGAATTCTGAACACATCCCAAATGTCCACCAGCTTTTGTCTCCTCCCCCCTGAGCCAGGTAAGAGAACATTCCCTGTGTAAATGGGAATGGGGGTTTTGTGTTACAGGAACAAATAACCTTCAGAATTGTAGCCATGTACTTCTCATAGTAGGAGTGGCAGCTGCAGGATCCTGCTCAGAAACACCTGTAGAGGGACATGGTGCTGCAGAACTATGGGCAAGTGGCCATGGTGAACTCGCTCTCTTTGTACTCGCTCTCTTTGTCTCATACGTAACTTTTATTACCAGGGTCAGCAGTCTCTGGGAAGATAATGTAAATTCTCCTGCATTATAGCAGAAGGGATAGACTTGTCCCAGTGTTAGATATGCCATACACACTGTCAAACTATGGTAGGGGCCAGTCGCTGACCTCATAGCAGGAGACCTTGACATCACAGAGGCTCCATGGAGATCACAGATTCCCGCATGAGCTATTGTGGCTCAGATGGGCCCTTCTCTGTCTACAGATTGTGCAGCTCTCACTGCTAGAGGAAATGATACTAGAAGGGTAGGCTTACCTTTCTCAGTTGTTAAAAAGAGGGAGAAAAATGCCTAAAATGTAGTGGCAAAGAGTCTGAGTCTGCTACTTAGCTTGACACCTTTCACTTCACATCCATTCCAAACACCACACATTGGTGTCTCCTTACTGAGGCCTCTGGAGACCCACTGAATCCCAATTCACATGATCATTTCAATACACTGTTAAAAAAAGAATAAGGGGGCTGGGTGTTGTGGCTCATGCCTATAATCCCAGCATTTTGGGGGGATTGCCTAAGCTCAGGACTTCAAGACCAGAGTAAACAGAAGTGAGTCACTGGCTCAGCTAAAAACCTAAAAACTAGCTGTGGTGGGTGCCTGTCGTCCCAGCTACCTGGGAGGCTAAGACAGGAGTTTGAGATTGCTGTGAGCTACAATGATGCCACAGTACTCAACCCCAGGGTGACAGAGTGAGACTCTGTCTTTAAAAAAAAAAAAAATAAGGAAACCCCTTGGTATTAGAGACTAACATACTCATCCACCAGAGCTTATAGAATGGCTCCATGCAGCTAAACAGGTAAACTGCACTCTGACAGAGGGAGAACTTTTATTTTCCCTGTATAACAAAAGATACCTCCCTCTTGGAGCCTCAGCCATTCAGCTGGTTAAGAACCACTTCCTGATGTGGTTATGTCTTTGTCTGTGGCTCACTCACCATAAAGTCCCCAACTAAAAGTCCCTTACAGTTTTACCCTCCCCATTACTTGCAGTGGCTTACCCATGTGTGGACAACGAACTATATGCAGGACAATGTCCAGTGAGCCTTCTGGGGCCCATCAGAATGATGATCCATCACACAACCAACTATCATAGTAGGTCAGAAAGGGCTATTGGGCTCATTTTGGCAGGTGTTGGACTTGTGGTGGGTTGGCTGCCCCTTGGGGAGGATTTGTTCATCTTTAAGCCACCCTCAGAGACCTGACTAGAACACTAGAGTCCTTAGTATCTAACACTGGCAAAGACCTCTGGAACTGCAGACCTCACTCCTTGGCCATGCAGTACTGGATAGCTGCTTAGCAGTAGGCTACCTCTTAGTAGAGCAGGGACGAGTGTGGGCAGTTACTAACTCCTCTTGCTGTGCCTGGGTAAAACATTGGAGGAAAAAGAAGTTAATATTAAAGAAATTTATGCCTAGGCTTCTTGGTTACCCACTTTAAATCAACACAACCATGCTTCTGACTCTGTTTGTGAACTATAAAATCAGCAATACTGAGTTTTACCAGGTTTTAGCTTTAATGGGACCACTAGTTCTACAGCTCTTGTTGCTGCTGCTAGGTCCTTAAATCTTTAATCTTCTAGTGAAATTTGTATCTTTTAGGTTAAAATTTTTTTTCAACTGCAGCCAATTCTACAGAAACCTTTACACCCTATCCCAGGATCACCTAAAATTTATTTAGATTTAGTATCTAGAAATTTTCGCTCCTCAAATGTCACTAGACATAGTGCCACTGACCAGCATGAAGAAGTTACAGAAGGATGACCTTTGTTTGATCTTGATCCCTCTTGCATGAGGAGGGGAACAGATCTCTAGGGGTGATTTTGTAAGCAAGAGGGAGGGTTTTCAGGGACCTTAGAAATACACCCAACCTGAGCAATCAACCTACTTTTTCAAAACCCTGTGAGGCCTGTGGTCACCCAGCCAGCTAAAACTAGCCCCTGACAGACCCTGGAAGCCTATAGTGAGCCTGAGTGAACTGTCCTCATCCCCAAGCTAATGACATACCATACACGTGACCTATGTGCTAGCATGACAACCCACAATGCCTGTGCAATTGGAACCCCTCCCTTGTGTGTGATAAAACATCTTACTCTTTCTCTTTTGCCCCTTCAAAACTGTAAGGGGATTGGGGAGATACTGGAAAACACTGCTGGTGTTCTCCTTACTTGTTATAAGTAATAAAACTCTGGCCGGGTTCTGTGGCTCATGCTTGTATTCTCAGCATTCTGGGAAGCCATGGTGGGTAGATTGCTTGAGCTCAGGAGTTCAAGACCAGCCTGAGCAAGAGCGAGACCCTGTCTCTACCAAAAAAAAAAAGAAAGAAAGAAAGAAAGAAAGAAAGAAAGAAAGAAAGAAAGAAAGAAAGAAAGAAAGAAAGAAAAAAAACTAGTCAGGCATGGTGGTGGGTACCTATAATCCCAGCCACTCTGGAGGATCTCTTGAGCCCAAGAGTTTGAGGTTGCTGTAAGCTATGATGATCTCCATCTGGAGGATCTCTTGAACCCACGTGTTTGAGGTTGCTGTAAGCTATGATGATGCCACAGCACTCTACCCAGGGAAACAGAGTGAGTCTCTGTCTCAAAAATAAAAAAAAAAAAAGTAATAAAACTCTTATTGATCAAGGCCTGAGTTATCATGGAGAGTCATTTGTTACTTCCCAGGTGAATGAACCTTGATGCTTGGGTACCAATTATCTGTTTAATGCATCCTGGTCAGGACTCATTCTGGGTCTTCCTGGGGAAAGCAGAGAGCCTCAAATGAACGTGTGGACAGTCAAGTCAGACCACTGGTTATCAACTGACCTAAGTTTTAGTCTTCTCTCAACCATGTCTGCCTGTTATTTTGAGCCCTTTCTCTGAGCTTCAGTTTCCTCATCCAGGTTTATTGTGAGGGAAGAATCCATCTAACAAACTTGAGTTTGTTAGCATGTAGCCAGTGTTCAAGACATATTAACCAGCCCATCATTATTGTCATGACCAACATTTCCATAGAATATTTGCTGCTCATATTTCAGTATACCTATGTACATATTTTGAGGCCCAGATAAATGCACATTGATTAAATACAAATGGCTCCTAAAAATAGGAAAAAAAATTCCACTTTACTCATGAAAAAATAAGTGTATAAACTAGAATTACCCTAGGTATGCTTTCTCAACTCAGTTTTTTTTTTTTTTTTTTTTTTTTAAGAGACAGAGTCTCACTTTACTGCCCTCCATAGAGTGCCATGGCGTCACAAGGCTCACAGCAACCTCCAGCTTTTGGGCTTACGCGATTCTCTTGCCTCAGCCTCTCGAGCAGCTGGGACTACAGGCGCCCGTCACAACGCCCGGCTATTTTTTTTTTTGGTTGCAGTTTGGCCGGGGCTGGGTTTGAACCTGCCACCCTTGGTATATGGGGCCGGCGCCCTACTCATTGAGCCACAGGCGCTGCCCTCAACTCAGTTTTTGGAAAAACTGAAATAGCTTACTATAACAATGTGGCTGTTGGCATGTTTAGATAGGCGAGTGATTGTGAAATACTGCTTTTGGAGGGCATTTAGAAAATCTTTATCAAATGCCATATACATGTCTCCTTTGCCTCAGCAATTTTGCTTCAGAAGTTTGTCTTACCAGTGGATTTTCACACAAGATCATTGAAGGTCAAAGATATGTATTCCACGCTGGTTGTGGAAGCAAAAGACTGACAATAACTGAACCATACAGCAGTCAAAATCCAATTAAATAAATGAAGTCACAACTATATAACAGAATCTAAGCAGCTGTTCAAAAACAGTGAGCAAACTGTCTTTGTACTTACATGAAAAGCTGTCCAAGATATACTGGTAAGTGAAAAATAAAAAAGGCGCAGGACAGTGTGTAAAGTGTGCCATCTTTTGTATAAAAAGGGAATATACAAGTATTTGTGGGAACATATTTAGAGATCACAGCTAAACCTGCCCTTTTCCCTTAATCTGTTTCACTGAATGATCAACTCACAATTATGGTGGATTAATAACAAAAAGGTTTATTTCCAAACGCCATGCACATGGGGGGAACCACAAGAATGATTTCCCAAAATCTCAGTGATGGTCGGGTGGCTATTAACGATGCCTTTTAGAAGGGAGGGGGGAGAGAAACTGGAAAGTATAGATGTAGTTAAGTGGTTACTAGGGGGGATGTGTAGATGGGTAGAAACAGATTGAATTGGAGATTAATCTGAGAGACAGGGCTCATGCTTCAGACAACCTTAGGGCCAGATCTATTTGTATGCAATAGGGAAGTCAGCCGCGCTTTTTGATTCTAAATCAAGTTACCCAGGTTTTATAGAGGAGAGGCCAGTGGTTTCTGATAAAAAATGGCCTTTTAGTTTAAAATATTCTCTGTATCAAGGAATCATATTTTGGGGTGAAATTTCCTTAGCTCCTTCATTCCCCTTGTCTGGAACTTCCCTAGAAGTATCACACATTAAGAGCAGAGTTGGTAGCTGAGTAGGTTAGTAATTACTAGATTACTAATAGTAATTACTAATAGTAAATAGTTGAAAGAGTTACAAGAACATAAACTAGGATGAGAATCAATAAGCAGAAAAGAACAGATCTAAGCATATTTCCTCATACCCCATTAAACCAGTCTCCCATTCCTTGGAAAAGGGTAGTAAAAGAGTTCTATCTTAGTGGATAGATGCACAGATTACATTTTTTCTCCCCCTTTCCCAAAGTCCAAAGTCTAATTAAGACAAGTCCCATGAGGAATTTCCTCAGGCCTCAGCCATATGTCGATCAGCCAGCTCCCAGTATGTGGCTGGAGCAGGGCACGTTGATCACCTCAAGTTACCTTGCAGGGGTTGGCTGGACCTGTTTTTGCTTCTCACAGCTCTCTTTAGCCTGCTTTGATGGAACTAGGTGAGGTTCTCTTTCATCTTCACTACTGTGGGTGTGGTTTGGATGATGCTGTAGAGTTCTTTCTAACTTGGTTTGAGGGGGACTGGTTCCAATATTTGACCTAGACTTGATTCTTTGGAGAGAAGGAGTGTACAGACATAAAATACTAAATAGAACACAGTTAATTACTCAAGTGGAGATCTTCTTTGCTTCTCTTCCCAGGGCTTTTAACTGCCTGTCAATTCAGTTTCTCTCAGTTCTTTTAGGAGTCTCTGTTAAATTGCAGAGGATTGGTGAAGGCAGGTTATACATTACTTCTTAAGGGGAGTACTTTAATTTTTAGGAGGGGGCACATTTAATATTGAACAAGACCAGTGGCAAGGCCTATACCCAATTACCTTAGACTAGAAGAATGTAGAAGTATTTCTCCAGAAGTTTCTTAATTTTCTTTTTTCTTCTAAAGTACATGCCTCATGCATACAACCTCTATGATTAACCTCAGATTTTTACACAGTAAATTTTGATATGTGGTGATGCATGAGTTGGTCAACCACTAGTGTCTTTTGGAGGTCATAATAGTGACCACTGCATATGGTATCTAGCCTCTTGAGTTTTGTCCTAAAGTTAACTTATTAGCCTCTTGCACTAGCATGGAAGTGTCTACAAGTGTTCATCTGGCTTCTATATGACCTTAGCCACCTTATATATGTTTGTGGCTTTCTGGCTTTCCTATACAGACAGGGAATGAAGTCAAGTTTGGGTCTAGGGTAAGAAAATGAAACCATTTAGCAGTCACTTACAAATATATATATATATATATTCTGGATTTCAAGGGTAAGGTTTACAAAATGAGAACATTTTATAGTCCTAGCACAGTTCTTAAGATAATAACTAGTTTTAAGAGTCTTTAGATATCTGATCTAAAGTTCTGAGCAATTCAAGTGAATATTCCTGAATATCATTTGGGTATGGGGCTACTTATAAGGCCAAGTTACAGCCACACCATTTACTGGGAAATTCTCTTTCAGGTTCTAATTTTTTTCTGAGGTATCTACATATACACAGCAGATAGTGTTTAATACTGCATAAATTTTTCCAGGGTAGCCAACAGGCAACCTTTGTTGAGCCTTAAGGCTTCAGAGTAAATATAACTACTGTTATTTTTTTTTATAGGCTTCAGAGTAAATATAACTACTGTTATATATATATTTTTGCCAGTCCCTTAGACCTGTTTAACAGTTTATCAATTTGTAAAACAGCTACGTCTCACTTTAGGAGCTAGCACTTCGGACAAGCATGGAATCTAATATAGCTGGGCTACAGTTTTTTTCTTTCTGAACTATTTTTCTTCCTCTGATTTTTCACTTTATTAAAAAAATTACAGCTGAACTAATTTAATTGTCAAAAATAAACTGTACTTTCAGTATACTGAGTCTGATTGTTTGCATAAAGTGTAGCAGCAAGAATAATTATTAGCCATCTAGGCTTTTATCTCTTTTAAAATTGGCTTTGATGGAATCTTTTACAAGGAATCTCAGGTTAGACTTGAAAGCTGTCCATGAGCACACGTTTCATCTGTGCCATTAGATACCTGTATGCATTGGGTAAATTCCTTTTCTCTTGAGGTTTCCAAGCAAATTTTGATCCTTAGACTTATAAGAAAATGACATTCTTTACTTACTGCAGAAATGTTATCAGGAAAAGTTATTGATGAGGTATTTGGCCAGTCTTTCTAATGGGCTTTTTATTGGCCTTATAAAATCAACCTTAATTCCTTAACATAGTCTGGACACTTCTAAAAGTGTTATTCCAGTCAAAGCCTTCATAAAAATAACCAGTGTCAGGAGGTGCCTATGGCTCAGTGGGTAGGGCACTGGCCCCATATACCGAAGGTGGTGGGTTCAAACCCAGCCCTGGCCAAATTGCAACAAAAAACAGCCGGGCATTGTGGCAGGTGCCGTAGTCCCAACTACTTAGGAGGCTGAGGCAAGAGACTCACCTAAGCCCAGGAGTTGGAGGTTGCTGTGAGCTGTGATGCCACAGCAATAAAGTGAGACTCTCTCTCTAAAAAATAAATTAATAAATAAAGAAAAATAACCAGTATCTTTCATAATGTCTTATGAAACAAAACAGATGCTATTGAACTTATGCAAATAACTATATTGTCAGAAATTAAGAATACTTACAAATGGTTTTCAAATTCGAGAGAAATCAAGGAGATAGAAAAAAGTTTCAAATTTTTCTCATGAATACATATATTGCTAAAAGCTACAAATAGCTTAAAATATAGAAAATGGTTTTCTTGAGTTCTGGAAAACAAAACACAGAAAGAATCAGTTATGTTTTAATCAAAAAGTCACAACAAATCAGCTTGGTTCCATGTAACAGATTTCTGTTGTTTTTAAAGTTAGGTTAGCAATACTCATGGACATGTCAGCTTTCTAATTAAAGTTCTGGAAGTTTGTCCCTAGTCTAACAGTATTTAATCTCTAAAGTTATAGCCAGTTACAAAAACACTTTCTGAGATGAATTAAAATCATTACTGACAATATACATACACTAAGACAGACCAATACTTTATAATATTGGAACATACATGCAAACATAATCCACACAAAATCAACCACCATTTCATATTTGATAGTATTTCTTATACATTTTTAACATACTAAATAAGCCTAATACGTCTTTCTCAGACGTTCAGTGGTCTAAACATTTCTTTTTTTCTTTTCTTTCTTTCTTTCTTTCTTTTTTTTTTTTTTTTTGAGACAGAGTCTCAGTTTGTCGCCCTCAGGAGAGTGCTGTGGCATCACAGCTCACAGCAACCTCCAGTTCATGGGCTTAGGTGATTCTCTTGCTGCAGCCTCCTGAGTAGCTGGGAATACAGGCACCCACCACAATGCCTGGCTACTTTTTTGTTGCACTTTGGCTGGGGCCAGGTTCGAACCCGCCACCCTCGGTATATGGGGCTGGTGCCCTACTCACTGAACCACAGGCACTGCCCGGTCTTAATATTTCAAAAAAACTAAATTTAGAGTTTTGATTTTAGAAGGTTTATTAAATCAAAGGCTTAAAACATTTGTTCAAATGAGATTATAAGCCAAAAGATTCTAAAGGTACTACAGAATTAACTGGATCAAATGCAAATTCCTTTACAAATTTCCTTTAATGACCCTTATTCAACCTGCACAGACAATTTACAAACATTCTAAACCTCCTTTCATTTTCTTAAATAACCATTCTGTTTTAGGATAAAATTTGCCACACAAGACCCTTTCCTTACACAATGCCATCTTTCTTTCTTTCTTTCTTTCTTTCTTTCTTTCTTTCTTTCTTTTATTAAATCATAGCTGTGTACATTGATATGATCATGGGGCATCATACACTAGCTTCATATACCGTTTGACACATTTTCACCACACTGGTCAACACAGCCTTCCTGGCATTCTCCCAGTTATTGTGCCAAGAGATCCACATTCCACATCTACCAAGTTTCACATATACCCTTGTAAGATGCACCGCACGTGTAATCCCACCAATCTCCCTCCCTCCACCCCCCCCTCCCTTTCCCCCCTCCCCTTATTCTTAGGTTGTAACTGGGTCATAGCTTTCATGTGAAAGCCCTAAATTAGTTTCATAGTAGGGCTGAATACATTGAGTACTTTTTCTTCCATTCTTGAGATACTTTACTGAGAAGAATATGTTCCAGCGCCATCCATGTAAACATGAAAGAGGTAAAGTCTCCTTTCTTTAAGGCTGCATAATATTCCATGGCATACATATACCACAATTTATTAATCCATTCGTGGATCAATGGGCACTTGGGATTTTTCCATGACTTAGTAATTGTGAATAGGGCTGCAATAAACATTCTGGTACAAATATCTTTGTTATGATGTGATTTTTGGTCTTCTGGGTAGATGCCCAGTAGAGGAACTGCAGGATTGAATGGCAGATCTATTTTTAGATCTCTAAGTGTTCTCCATATATCTCTCCAAAAGGAATATATTAATTTGCATTCCCACCACCAGTGCAAAAGTGTTCCCTTTTCTCCACATCCTCGCCAACATCTCTGGTCTTGGGATTTTGTGATATAGGCCAGTCTCACCGGAGTTAGATGATATCTCAAAGTAGTTTTTATTTGCATTTCTCTGATGATTAAAGATGATGAGCATTTTCTCATATGTCTGAAGGCCACGTGCTTGTCTTCTTCAGAGAAGTTTCTCTTCAAATCCCTTGCCCAGCCTGCGATGGGATCCCTTGTTCTTTTCTTGCTAATGCATTTGAGTTCTCTGTGGATTCTGGTTACTAAACTCTTGTCGGAGACATAACCTGCAAATATCTTCTCCCATTCTGAAGGCTGTTTGCTTGCTTTACTTACTGTGTTCTTGGCTGTGCAGAAGCTTTTTAGTTTGATCAAGTCCCAGTAGTGTATTTTTGAAGCTGCTTCAATTGCCCGGGGGGTCCTCCTCATAAAATGCTCACCCAGACCGATTTCTTCAAGGGTTTTTCCCTGCACTCTCCTCTAGTATTTTTATAGTTTCATGTCTAAAGTTTAAATCTTTAATCTAGTGAGAGTCTATCTTAGTTAATAGTGAAAGGTGTGGGTCCAGTTTCAGTCTTCTACAGGTTGCCAGCCAGTTCACCCAGCACCATTTGTTAAATAGGGAATCTTTTGCCCACTGAATGTTTTTAATTGGCTTGTCGAAGATTAAATAATGGTAAGTAGCTGGATTCATCTCTTGGTTCTCTGTTCCAGACATCTACTTTTCTGTTTTTGTGCCAGTACCATTCTGTTTTGATCACTATCAATTTGTAGTATCGTCTGAGGTCTGGTAACATGATTCCTCCTGTTTTGTTTTTATTTCTGAGTAATGTCTTGGCTATTTGAGGGTTTTTTCTGATTCCATATAAAACAAAGTATTGTTTTTTCCAGATCTTTAAAGTATGATAGTGGAGCTTTAATAGGGATTACGTTGAAATTATATATTGCTTTGGGTAGTATGGACATTTTAACAATGTTGATTCTTCGCAGCCATGAGCATGGTATGTTTTTCCATTTGTTAACATTTTCAGCTATTTCTTTTCTTAGAGTTTCATAGTTCTCTTTATAGAGAACTTTCACATCCTTTGTTA
>CAUYPK010108756.1:0-10834 GCA_963574355.1 Loris lydekkerianus | reverse complement strand
GTGTGTGCCACTTTTACCATTCCAGGGATTCACCAACACCAAAAAAAAAAAAAAAAAAAAAAAAAAAAAAAAAAAAAAAAAAAAAAAAAATCCTTCCCTGGAATTCTGAGCGTTAGAAAGCCTGGGTGAGCTGAGAGTTCTCAGGTGGAGGGAACTTGCCAGGCCAGGCCCCGTGGCATCCCGGCCTGCCTGGGCCCACTGGCTCTGCCCTGAGTAGTGCTGCCTGCCCCAGCCCTGCAGCTGAAACTTTTACAGCGATTTTCCTAAGAACTCACCCAACACCTGGATAAAAGGCACAGAAATGCCCAATGAGGTAGCTGTGCGTCCATGGCCCGAGGTACCATCTCCTCCCACCTTTGCCTCCAAATTTTGGCCACTGATTTCTGGGTCTCTTCTTTTCTCTAAAAAGTAATAATAAGGCATTCTCACTTGGGAAGAAAATGATTAAATTTCAAATTACTTTGCTTGCCAGATAAGATTGAAATCTCTGCATCCAGGCAGGCCGGAGACCTGTTTTGCACACAGGAAGCTCTAACAGCAGCTTCCTGGCCACGTTTCCGGGCCGCAGGATTGGCCCACGTTAAGGGGCAGCAAACATGGGAATGAGGGTACTTGTTACACTGCAAGGAGGTTTTCAGAGTGGGGAAATTACCGACATGGTGATTATGATTGTGAACCCAGTGAGGGAAATCAAATCCGTCCACCGCCCCCTCTTCTCCTCCTATTAAAAAGCAGAGTGAACAGGAACAAGAGGCCCTTCAGGGTCTTTGTGAGGGAGGAGTCGTGGAAAGTTATTAAACACTTTAATAATGCACAGAGCTGCGGTTTCAGCTCGGGTTTGTGGGAGCTTTGATCAAATCCAGCCTCACAGCAAGGCCTGCTTCCCCAGGGGAGACCTGGGGGAGAAAAACCACAAGGCAAGGAACGGCTGGCTAAGACCAGCCTCGGATTTCAAAGCTGCCCATCGGATTTCAAAGCTGCCCAGAGAACGCATTGTAACCGGCTGGCGTTCTAGTTTTCTTTCAAATGGCTTAAGGGCAGGGCCCAGCCTTCTCTTTGCTACTCAGGCTTGTCACTAAACTCAGACTGGAAGAGCAGGGGTGTGTGTGTGTGTGTGTGTGTTTAGGTACATTCACGCACACACACATGCCAGCAGGGGCTAGGCCAAAACCTAATGACAGATATAAATTGTGATAGTTACATAAAAACAGGCCTGTGTGTGGTGTCCCTGCAACACACAAAAACTAAAACTAGGCCCCAAAGGGTGGTCACGTGCTCAGAGTTGGGAAGATGGACACCTAATTTCCACAGCCACTCAGGCCACTCAGTTAAAATAGACTTAGCATCTGTGAATCTCAGTTTCCCCATTTGTAATCTACATCCCTTCCTTAGGGAAGCCTTCTTGACTGCTCGCAATAGCAATAAGTGGGATTTATCACTCAAGCCTTTCCTCATCCACGGCCACCTTCTTCCCCAAGCAGCACTGTGGGCCCAGTACCCTCCTGGGACCAGCCCTCAGGAGGCCAGCACTCAGTAAATATTTGAGTGAGTTCATGACCTCTAAAAGCCACTCTTGTTAAATAATTCAATTTTGGGCTGGAATATTTAAAGAGTCTATTTCAATGGTTATCAGCGTGGACACTCAAGTATCTGATGTCGTGTCCCTGTTCTTCGTGTCAGAACTGGAGACCCCTACTAACATTCACAGGGCCCAGTAAGGAGAATGTAAATGGACATCCCCAGCCTATGTTGGCTCCACCCCACCTTCATGCCTGCAGGCCACCTTCCTCCAACCCCCTAAACTCTACCCCAAGCCACCCTTAAGCCTAGAGCTGCACTCTTAGGGGTAGGGTCAGACTTCTGGGGGTGTAAACCATAGGAAAAGATTCTCTCAGGCCCTGGAAGTATGATCAAAACCATTGGGCAGGGAATTGGGGGAGCCTGGATTCCAACACGTGATCTAGAATAAGAGGTGACCAGCCTGGAGTGCATGTGGACCCATGTCCATCGGGGAAGCATGGACAGAGGTGGCCCCTGGCCCCCTTGCCCAGGTCTAGAGTTGGTGCAGACTTGACAATGGGGAAGGACACCACTCCATCCATACTGGTCTGTCTAAACATGGACTGCAGAGCTCAGCATCCTCTTATTGGTGGGTCATCTCTTTAGATTAAGCATTTCCTCCATAAAACTTCTTTTTTCAAATGCAACTTTCTTCTTCTTCCCTTCTCTCTTCTTCCACCCATGATGGGAGGGCAGAGCCTCTATCACCAACACCATAGCAGCAAAGACACCAGGCCCAGTTCTTGTCAGGCAACGAAAATGGGGCAGAGGGGGATGGGAGGTAGGAATAAAAGATAAAACATGGCTTTCATTTAGCATTGATCTTATCTCCGAGTCAGCATTTCAGGAGGGGTGGGGAACAGTGTGGTGGAGTGTGCCTGAGTAGATGCATCAGGGAATTTCAGAGCACCTTTTGGTGGGAGCAAAGTGGTGAGCCAGGTAGGGGAGTAGCTTTGCAGTTTCACCCAGATCCCACAGCCTGCAGGTGTGGAGTTGTGCAGATACATTTGTTTTAAAAATGGCTATATACCTAGGCACACTTAGGAGGGGACACACGTACTCCTGGAATATAGAAGGGGCTCAAAAAATGCCTGCTAAATAGAGAAATGCATGACCGTGAGCAGGAAGCCTGAGTCTGGCTTCTGGCTCCTGATCCTCAGCTGACCGTGCGTTTCTTCTGGAGGGGAGTATTCCAAACCAGCCTGGCATCTGCACGTGTGGGACCCCCAGTCACAAACCAGCTTCCTGTAGTAAAGATAAAAGGCTATTTAAAATTTCCTGTAAATTGCACTTAGGCTCTGGATCAAAGGGCCCCGCTGGGATGGCTGTTTTAAACCTCAGTTCTCTTAGTGAGGAGTTCCCTGGGCCAGGGCAGTCGATATCAGCAAAGAAAGCCCCAGAGCCTGTGGGGTCACTTGGGCAGAGAGATTGGGCCCTTCACCCCCAGGGGCATATTCCAAGGTGTTGGTCATCCTGTGGCCCATTTGAAGGAAAGGCTTGTCTCTGTGGGCTAGCATACAAACAGCAGGGGACAAAGGCAGCCAGCAGCAAGGGTGGACATGGTAGCAGTTGGCTTGGGGCAGGACTTTAGTTGCAAACCTCAGAACAGAACTGCTCAAGCCAATTGGAGAGGCAGAGCCCTTGCTGGTGGAGTGACAGAAAGTTCACAGAAAGGCGTTGGCTGTGGAACCAGTATGGAAAATGGAAGGAGAGCCAGTGCAGGTGCAGGGCTGGCCCTGCACCTCCAGCCAGAAGAGCTGTGGAGAGGGGTGTCCTGCTCTGGACCCTACCCTATGCCTCTTCTTCCCGCATGGCTCCGGCAACAAAGCCCTTGGTGGGGTGGTAGCCACCTCAATGTGGGTTCTGGGTCTGCTTGTAGCTGGGGTAAGCAGCACCTCTCTTGAGAGCTCCTCCAAACCCATACCAGGGGAAAGCCTGGGGTGCATCAGTCAAGGAGGGTGCTTGCTGGACAGCTAAGAAATCAGAGTAGACAGGTCTCGGCCTCTCAAGGCTTGGCACCTTGAAATTGACTACAAATTGAATAAAATCATACATACTTCTGCCTTTATGGTTTTATGAGCAACTGATGTGCAATTTCAATAACCATTGTTTGGGAGACTGTTCAAAGGATTCTTGCATTTAATCCAATACACCCAAGTTAGTGAGGAGTCTCCAAAATCTGGATATTCTTTGTTATTTTACCACTCTTCAATTCTTCTCTCCCTTCTCTTTCCCCTGGAAAATCAGAATGAATGAGGCAGATGGGTGATGGGATATTTTACCCACCCCAAGGAGGCCAAAATTAAACAAAAACAAAACAAAACACAATTATGAAGACCAGGCAGCCTTCCCACTCTAGGTGCCCAGAGCATCACATTCCTGTAGAATAACACCCAGGGTCCCCTACTTGCTACATGTTAGCAAGAAAAACTGATATTTTAGAATGATTTCCATTTAGTACCTTAAAAATGAGCTTGTGGAGCCCCCTTTGCTTTCCAGACCAACCAGCTTTCACACTATCTCTCATCAACTGAGACACAGAACCAGAGCTGGTTGGGAGCAGGGATTGCAAGGTGACAGGAAGGAGAGGCAGCTGGGGGACAGATGAGCAGCCTGGAGGAGAAGGCTCTGCTCTGGGAACTGATGAGCTGCAGCTTTTATTCCATCTCTCTCATGGGGACATGGAGCCCCCTCTGTTCTTCCCATCAAGCCAGGAGTTGCCATCAGAAGAGTGTCAGGTAGGGAATTGAGCGTCAGCCCTGCCACGGAGCACTGAGGACAGGTTACTCAACCAGCCCGGGGCTGAGAGGAGAAGGGGCTAGAAATACCTTGTGCTGAGTTCTGGGGCCATTTAGAGAATTGGATGAGATAGAATCTGTAAAGCACCTGCCACGAGGCCTGGTGTAGAGAAGGCCCCCAGTGAGGTCAACTGAATGGATAGGTGAAGGAGAGGGAAGGGAAGGGCAGGTCCCCGTGTGGGCAACAGTGTCCCAGATCCCACCGGACTTGCCAGCTGCTGCTTGAAATTCTACCAGGAAAGAAAGCATCTTCCTTTTAGCCTGAAGCGTTGATCCCAATTAAAATGCTAATTATCTCCAAGGGTTCTACTTTTTTTTTTTTTTTTTGCTAGTCTGTCATTGACCCCAGAGTATGATTGAAAGATCTGCCATATCTGGTGAGTAGAGGACAGGGAGGCTGGCCCATCCCCCAACACACATCTCCACAGCCTGTGTCCATCCTCCTCCATTCCATCCCCGCCTTAGTCACAGTGCCTTGACAGAGCCACCTGCATCCCCCACACCCCTTCCAGCTGCTATGCCTTCCCTCATCCTTCACGGCCTGGAACGCCTCCTTGCCCCTCTCCACCCCGCCTTCCACAGCCTGGCTCAAATTCATCTCCTTCAGCTTGTCCTCTGCCCCACAAGCTTAGCACTTAATGAAAGATGGAAGTGTGTGGTGTGGTGAGATGATGATTCTGGGAAAAGCTCGTATGTGGATAGCACCTCTCAGTTCCCAGAGGTCTTCCACAGATGAGCATAGATCTGCAGGCCAGTTTAACCAGGAAGAGAGAGCTGGGCCTTGGAACTGGACAGACTTGGCCTCACATCCTGGTCCTACCACCACGGGACCACAAGCATTCATCAAGCCTCTTGCTTGGGTTTCCTCTTGTATGGAATGGAAAATCAGCATGAGCAATGGTGTACGTAAAGGAACTGGCACTTAAAAGGCTCCTAGAAATACTAGCTGCATTTCTGTCTCATCTTTTCTCTCGTCTCATGATTTTCTCATAACTCTCTGAATGAGTGTTATCATCCCCATTGGACAGGTGGATAAAGTGAGGCCCACAGAGGTAAGGAGACTTGTGCCCCAGCCAGCTTCTCCCTGGGACTTGCTTCCTGGGGAGGAGCTGTCTGGGTCACATTGGCCAGCTGGAGAGAGGGGGTGTGAGGTGACAAGGGAAGGAGAAGCAGCTGGATGGTACAAACCAGCAGCCGGGAGGAGAAGGCTCTGCTCTGGGAATTAATTAAAGTGTGGCTTTCATTTCATCTCTAACAAGGTTCTCTGTCTCCCGCGGTTTTGCTGGAGTGGAGTTAATCTCGGGTTCTCTCTGCACTTCAGCTGTTGACGCTGAGGCGATTATAAAGTGAGCAGCTGTCACTCCAAGGTGGGGGGAGTGTGGGGCAGAATGAGGTTAACAGAGTGGGGAGCTGTGCTTTCTCTTTTATAGGTGGGGAAACTGAGGCTGGAAGGGACTGGCTAGAGGCTTCTGGGCAAAGAACTCCTCGTGCCCACCACCCAGAACTGACTTGGGCAGAGGGAACAAAGGGAAGACACAGTGAATCTGTGCTGCCCCTGTGGTCATCCCGCAATCATTCACCGGGTGCCCAATCTGCTGCCAGGCCTGGGGCCCAGGCCAGGGCTCCTACACAGCTGGGGGAGGGAAGGCAGCCTTTTCTGAGCAAGTACCACTCTTTGCTGAGTTTCAGACTTTCAACCTGGACACAAGGGGCATTCTGGGCTGGATAGTTCTTTGTGGGTGGCACTATCCTGTTCATTGCAGCATATTTACCAGTGCCTACGGCTTCTTCCCCCAGATGCCAGTAGCACCGCAGCCCACACCCCCAGTCCTGACAACCAAAAGCATCTCCAGACATTACCAAATGTCCCCAGGGGAGCACAGTTACCTCCTATTGAGAGGTCCTAGACCAGATAAGGCTGGGGCATCCCAGATAGAGGAAGTCTCGCAAGACCTAGGAGAAGCTTTGGCACTTTTGGGGAATCACACAGTTTGCAATGCAAGTAAGACAAGACATTCATTCAAGGCGATGGGTGGACATAGAGGTGGCTGCAAACATCCTCAGGGCCCTAAGGCACAAATCTTGTGCGCTCTGCTCAGGCTTCTGTAAATTGTTCTGAAGTTACTGTTCTGCTAATATGACCCCTTCAGCTGACAGTAGGTTTCTTGTCTTATCCACCTGTGTGTTAAAGCCTCGATAAATACCCCAAGGGCAGGGATTTTGTGGGACCTCTGTGGGGGCTGTGCACATGGCCAGCAGGTGCACCTTTGTCTTCAGAACTGTGCACAGACCCCCCCAAATCTCACTGTGTCCCTTTCCTGACTCAGTTGATGTAAAGTGAAAGATGACGTGTTCAAGTAATGAAGCAAGATGGAATGTAGGCCAGAGACGGGAAGGGTACAAAGGCATTTTACAGTTTTTTCAGGCACAAGATTGATTTCCACTTAATGGGTACATTAGATTTCCTCCTCAATTAAAGCATTCATTAGAAAAGTCACCTGTACCAGATGGATCAAGGAGACAGATGTTTTTAACATTGACCAAAGATTAGCCAATGGAGTCCTTTAATTGATGCCTGCCTGAGTGCGTATAAAATAATCACTTTGCCAAGGACCAGTTTGTCTACAATGTTTCCAGCCAAAGACATTGCATGAGGCAAGTCACCCCATGTTAGTCTGCACCTAATTCCCAACCCAAATACACTTGACTATTTTGGTCTAGACCACACTTGATCATCACAAGCAGCCACCAAATCCCTCTCCTTTACTATTTACGGATGGGAGCAGCTGCAGTATTTGCATGCCCTGCTCCTTAATATAAACACGGCTCTGATTTCCTAACTTTCTTTGGGGAATTCCTCCTAGGCAGCCATGTTTATTTATGAAGCTGGTTTGGAAATAGAGCCAGCACTGCTGTAATTTCTAGGGGTTTAGTTGAGGTCGGCTGTGGAGTGCGGATACTGTGAGGGTGAAGGAGGAGTGAGAGGTGAGGGAGATAGCACCCGTGACGGTGGGCCCTCCCTGAGGCATCAGTCCTGGCCCTCACATGTTTCCTTTAGAAGGATCCACGGGTTATCTTTTGGTTGCTTCATTTTGCTTTGGCTGCCAGGAAGCTCAGAGGTAAATCAGATATTTTTCCAGGTACCTAAAATGTTCTTTCTTCCATTCATCTGAATGGCTTGAGAAACCTCTTTGTGGTTTTGTTTTTGGCTGCTATATTATATAATGTTTTAATATTGTAAACTGCCTTAAATACATTCTGGAAGTAGATGGGGTATAAGTCATGAACAAATAAACCTCAGATACACCAAACATCTCCTACTGGCTCCATTAAAATCCTTTGTCTCTTTTGCTGGAGGATGACTCTATGTTAGAGAGCTGATAAAATAACCCCAACAATGTTAAGACTGGGGGTGTCAGCTCTGGACTAGACCATAGACCTCAGGAAAAGGAAGGAACTGGCATTATTAACCACCCAAAGTCCTTTGCCTCTATTTACAACTGAGAGGAGGAAACCAAGGTCAGGAGAAAAGGGAAAGTGTTCTGAAGCCAGCACCAGAGCCCAGGTCTCCCAGCTGCTCCCAGCCTGGTGTTCCTTGCGTGACAGCCGTGCTGTCTTTGGGGCTGATGACACAACGCCAGAGAGTTAACAAAGGCCTTCTCAAGCCAAAATCTTGTTCCAAATGGGGGAGGTTCTACTAGTGGGAACATCACAGGGAAATTCAAGATTTCAGTGACCCAGTTCACTGTTAGGTTCTGAGCATATGGGAGAACCTTGACAATGGTGTCCGGACAGCTCCTTGTCAGCCTGTGTGACACTCCCTGGTCCTGGGTTTTGGTGTGGCAGAACAGGCTGGGGAAGAATAGACCTGGGCATTTAACCCAGCAAGAGAGGGCAGCAGCCTCGGAAGGTCAAGCCCAAAGGGGACAACGGTGGCATCTTAGATCGGGACATCTGGTCCTATCTTCTGTGTAATGCTTGGATTTTCTGCAGCAATTTGACCACATATTTGTCTAGCCTCACTTGACCATCCCAGGGATGGAGAATCCATTATCTACAAGGAGTCTGGAGCTGGCTGAGATAGAGAAGAACGGACAGGTGGGCAGTGTCCTGACTCACAGGATCCTGGGTCCCAGAGGTCAGAGAGATGTGGTGAGAAAGCATTTGGGTGGTGTTTGTGACTCTATACATAAGGGAGCTCCCCCAGCTGTCCACAGGTCCTGGCAGAGGCAGAAAGATGCTCGGAGGCAGGCAAACAGCCTCCTGATTAAGGCAGCCATAAATATGTAACTTGTCTCTCCTAGGAGTCCACTGCGCAATGCTGGGCCAGCCTTAGATAGAAGAGTGGCATGCTGGGGGCTATAGCCAAGAAGATCCGAGACAAAGCCTAGAAAATAAAGGTGCTTTCTATACTGGACGTCTCCACTGAGAGATAGGTCTAGAATTAGGTTGGGGGAGGTGAGATAAGGGCTCTGATTGGTGATGGTTTTGCGTGGTCAATTTCAAGCTCCCAGTGCAAGGTCCCTAAGGCAGAACTGGGAAGAGATCCTAACAATCATCCTGTTAGCAGATCCCTGCTGCCTCCAGTACGTACCTGGGTGAGAATGTGTCCTGTCTTCGTCCCTGCTCTGATTCTAACCCACCTGTACCTCTGGGCATCAGCTTCCTCATTCACACAACAGAGTAAGAACACCGGGCTCCATACTGCCCCACACATCCTGGGGAGAAACTGGGTGAAAGAGCTTTTCTATTTTTTTGGAGAACTCTTTGAAAGGAATAAAAGAACATTAAACTATCACTAATTTTGATCTTCTGAGGCAAAATAAAGAAAATGCACAGTGAGTAGGACTAACATGAGAGCACAGAGAGAAAAGCCTGGCTTTTAATTTTATTTATTTTTATTTTCAGTGTTGAATTTTCTGTACTAATAGAGGAGCACATTCAGGTGGAAAATCTAACAACATGGACTCACTTGCAGTGTCAGCAGACTTTACGTTCTGGGTTCTAACTCTGGCGCTCTTACTAACCACGGCACGGTGACCAAGTTGCTTAGCCACATGTTCCTTTATAAAAGGATGAGATTGGCGAAGGTAGGTTGTTGGTTTGTAAATTGAGTGTGAGGAAGATCCGGTGTATCATAAAGTGCACATTCCCTGGGCCTTGTGCCTAGAGACTCGGACTGAGCAGGGTCTCTGATGGGGCTCAGGGATCTGCAGTGACGTGAATGTGACGCGGGTGGTCCGTCCATTCCACTTGGAGAAGCTGATCCTAGATCGCCTGCAGAGGACGCCAAGAGCCAGAGGACCTCTGAGCAAGATGATTTGCAGCTGGGGAACGGACCCTCAGGTGATTCATCCGCAGGTGCTCCTTGCGGAGAAAGAGCCCGAACCCCTGGCGATCCTTAGGCACGAAGTCATTGTCTAATACACCCCTCACCTGTCTTGTGCTGTCTCAGTAAAAGGCTACTGAGGAGGTTTCTCGGGGCTATCCTGCAAATAAGGTTAGCTCGCCTCCTACAAGCTTGTACTTCTAATCCACGTCACGCCTGGTTCCTTTCTGCAGTGATGAGTCCAGGGCCATAGAGGCCACTAGGGGCTGCGACAATCGCCTTGTCATGAACAGAGCCTAAATGGGCACCCATTGGCTCTGAGGTGTCCCCTCATGGATCATTCATGGATTTTGTTTTTTTCTCATGCTCCCCATGGGTTGGCTGCTGTTCTCTCAGGCTGGAGTTGTAGAAGAATAAATGAATCCAGAATGGATGCAGGAGAAATGATGAGACAGGGCACTTTTCAGGCAATCATGAACTTCTGTGTGTGAAGATGGTGAGTATGGACAAGTATACTCAGAGTAAGGGTGCTCTGCTGAGATTCTCACCAGGCTGAAATCACGGGTCAGCCTGGGCTGTGTTCTTTTCTGAGGCTTGTCCTCTTCCAAGCTTGCTTATTGGCAGGATTCGTTTCCTTGAGGTGTGTGGCTGATGCCTCTGTTTTCTTTCTAAAGACTGGGGTCACACTCCGTTTCTACAGGCTGCCCCTGGTCCTCGCCATGTGTCTCAGGAGGGAGGAATCCTGGGACCATCTTAGAATCCTGCCTGTTACGTGTCCAAAAATTGATGGTTGTATGTTGGGCATCAGATCTTGACTTTTAATTGTTAGAAACTATATAAAAACATGAATGTTACTTTCCAGGAATCTCACCCTAATAATGTTGATTCTAACTGCAACTTTTTTTTTTTTTTTTTTTTTTGGTTAAATCATAGCTGTGTACATTTGTGCAATCAAGGGGTACAATGTGCTGATTTCATATACAATCTGAAATATTCTCATCAAACTGTTCAACGTAGCCTTCATGGCATTTTCTTAGTTATTATATGTAGACATTTGTATTCTGCAAAAGCCTGAGTTTTGAGCCCACATCTGTGACCCCTGTGAAGCCACAAGCCTTGGTTTCTCCACCTGTAAAATGGGAGTCCC
>CAUYPK010108753.1:0-28190 GCA_963574355.1 Loris lydekkerianus | reverse complement strand
TCTTCTTAGCAAAGTATCTGAAGAATGGAAGAAAAAGTATCCAATGTACTCAGCCCTACTATGAAACTAATTTATGGCTTTCACATGAAAGCTATAACCCAGTTATAACCTAAGAATATGGGGAAGGGGGAGTGGGAGGGGAGGGAGGAGGGAGTATGGGCAGAGGGAGGGTGATTGGTGAGATTACACCTGCGGTGCATCTTACAAGGGTATATGTGAAACTTAGTAAATGTAGAATGTAAATGTCTTAACACAATAACTAAGAAAATACCAGGAAGGCTATGTTAACCAGGGTGATGAAAATGCGTCAAACGGTCTATAAAACCAGTGAATGGTGCCCCATGATCACATTAATGTACACAGCTATGATTTAATAATAATAAAAAAAAAGAATGGAAGAAAAAGTGTCCAATGTACTCAGCCCTACTATGTTTCACATATTTTTAAACAAACTTTGGAGAAAACATACAACCTTACTTGTATTCATACAAATACATTTTGAAACAGTCAAATAATCAAATACTGCCTTATACATATTAACACTAAAAAGATAGGCTCAGTGCCTGTAACTCAGCAGCTAGGGTGCCAGCCACATACACTGGAGCTGGTGGGTTCAAACCCAGCCCGGGCCTGCCAAACAATAATGACAACTACAACCAAAAAATAGCCGGGCGTTGTGGTAGGCACCTGTAGTCCCAGCTACTGAGGAGGCTGAGGCAAGAGAATCGGTTAAGCCCAAGAGTTTGAGGTTGCTGTGAGCTGTGACATAATGAGACTGTCTAAAAAAATAACACTTACAAATATAATATGGGCTCAGCACCTGTAGCTCAGCAGCTAGGGAGCCAGCCACATACACTGGAGCTGGTGGGTTCAAACCCAGCCCAGGCCTGCCAAACAATGACAACTACGACCAGAAAATAGCCGGGTATTGTGGCGGGCACCTGTAGTCCCAGCTACTTGGGAGGCTAAGGCAGGAGAATCGCTGTGAGCCACAGCACTCTATCAAGGGCAAGAAAGTAAGACTCCGTCTCAAAAAAAAAAAAAAAAAAAGTAATAATAATACCATGTGCTAGAAAAAGAAAGTAGGAATGGTTGATGGACTGCAAATTGAAAAAAATCTTTTATGAAATATTTTATGGATCTTGCAATGTAGTGACATTATCAAAAGTTATACATATCATAATAATCTTTGATCAAGTAGTTCTTCTGAAACCTGAGAATGTCTGTGGCTGTACTACACAATAGTGGTGAAGACCAGAGGTCAACACAGCTCTCTAATAGGAATGTAACTGAAGAAATATGGTACATTAGCCCTGAAAAAATACAAGTAAGACTATGTAGGAACATGTCAACATTGTTTTATAAGTGGAAAAAAGATGAAATTATAGCTAGACTACAATCACAATTATGCAAAAATATGTTTGTATATGGACAAACATTGGACGAGAATGTGGAAAAATGTGGAAGCAGCTGCTATATTGCTATGGTGAAATTATGAGAGAACATTTTCTATTTAAAACCTCCTTTAATCGTGTTGATATAACAATAACTCACACTTTATTACATTGTTTGTTTAATTGCCTGTCTCCCCCCACTAAACTGTAAGTTTTGTGAAGACAGGACAATGTCCCTTACACTCAGCACCATAACACCAGTTCCTACGCAATAATTCATGAAAGAATGAATGAAATACCGGGGAAACCCTAAAAATAAAGACTGTCAAGAAGGGGAAAGAAGGTGTATCATTAACAACAAAAGGCTTATCTTTGTGGACCGGTTTCTAATCTCTAACTACGGGAAAACCCAAACCAGACCACTGAAGAATCTCTGGGGAGTCTTTCTTCCTTCAAAGCTGCTGCCCAAACCTTAGTTCCTAAAGGAGCTGGGGGAAAGCACAGGGCCATGGGAAGTGGCTAAGGCAGTAAGAAACTCCCAAGATTTTCAAGGAACACTCTGAGTTAGAAGGAACAGGAGTTTCATGTCCTTTCCCTACCCTAAAACTCATTGCTTTGACTCCTAGAACCTTCCATATAACTACAGCTGGAATTAACTGGGAAAACCGGAAGACAGGAGGGTGTAGCAAGAGGGACTATAGAGGAAAAAAAAAAAAAAAAAAAGATCAGCAGAGAACAGTCTTTTTAGTAGGAATTTAAGTCTGATGCCATCATGAGCTCTGGCTGAGAAATAAATTTCCAGGTACAAAGAAAAGTAAGCGGCTTTATAAGAATTGAGCTCTGGAGTGAAAATCCTCTTTCCTAACAACTTAAAATCAGTCTGAAATACAGCAGAGGCACCAGAAGGACTCTAAGTCATAGAAGTATTATAAGCATTAACAAAACACACAGGGAAAGGAGACAATCTTTAAGTTATTTTCCAACCATCCCACGCAACACCTGTCACAAACCATACAGGCTCTTTCCAGCTTAAGCAGTTTTTTTTTTAAATCTATCCCTGGTGCTTCTAAGCAAAAGCATCATCAATTGACTAATGCAGAGCCCAGAAAGGAGTTCAGCCACACAGAGAAAAGGGGCAGTGACCAAGGAGAAAAGGATCCAGAGGTAGAAAAATCTTCATTTTAGACACAGCTTTACCTATTTTGGTGTTATGACTTTAAGCAAATCACCATCTCTGAGCTTGCTTTCCTAATCTAAGCTGGAAATTAGATCAATGTATTTCACAAGGTCAAGGTGACAATTAAATGAGATGATACAC
Organism: Loris lydekkerianus; assembly: GCA_963574355.1. Taxonomy (NCBI): domain Eukaryota; kingdom Metazoa; phylum Chordata; class Mammalia; order Primates; family Lorisidae; genus Loris; species Loris lydekkerianus. The sequence goes on along the minus strand of CAUYPK010108753.1, from coordinate 25,478 downwards.
AGGAGTCAAAGTATGTAACAAATTGTACCGTTTTACTTAAATATATAACCTTATTGCAGAATCACAAATGCTACAATTCCAAGAGTCACATAAAGTTGAGTGCATTTTTTTCAACCAAACCTAATTGCATAAGTCATCTGGAGGCTGCAGAAAAATTAGTCTCATCCCACTTTGCCAAGTCAACTGATGGTTTATTCATTCAAAGAGTAGACTTTTCACGTGAGTAGGTGGCAATAAAGAAGTCTCTTTTTCCCAACCTTAATGCTGAAATTCCACTATTCATGGCTTAGTGTTGAGAAGCTTTTCTATTTTTCAGCTCCTTCTATCAAAATGCAAAATTTTGAAAAGAGATAGCCAATAACCATTAACAACTCACAGTTGAGCTAAGACTAGCTCAGCCTGCAGAAAACTAAGGGCTAGGAAATAGGAGTGCCAACAACAATTTGCCCGTTATGTCCCAAGAACCTACTGATTTCAAGTTTTCAGTCTCATAGTCTCCAACCACCAAATTTTTCTCAGCATCCAAAAATCTCCCAGACTATTTCTTGCCCTAGAAAATAGGACTTCGTGTTCCATTTCTTTCTTTCTTTTTTTTTTTTTTTTGAGACAGAGCCTCAAGCTGTCACCCTGGGTAGAGTGCCCTGGCATCACAGCTCACAGCAACCTCCAACTCCTGGTCTCAAGCAATTCTCCTGCCTCCACCTCCCAAGTAGCTGGGACTACAGGCGCCTGCCACAGGGCCCGGCTATTTTTTAGTTGCTGCCGTCACTGTTGTTTTGGCAGGCCCGGGCTGGATTTGAACCAGCAGCTCAGGTGATATGTGGCTGGCACCTTAGCCGCTTGAGCCACAGGCGCCAAGCCATGTCCCATTTCTGTTTCAGAAAGTATGTTCATCTCTGGAACGGGACTTAGATCCTAAGACATATTGTCCATGGTCAGAGAACAAGCAGCACTGGTAGGAAAAGGTGGCAAAAAAGAGGTTAGAAAGCAAAATTCACAGCCTCCACACTAGGGAAAACCTATCCCCTCCCCTAAATTCTTACTTCTAATAACTAGAAAACCACCCATGACGATACTTGAAAGGAAATTACATGGGGAATTCTCCCTCATATCCATTCTCCATCCCACCTGCTGCTGCAGTTCCAGCCCCTACATGTTGAAATCTGTTGAGTTATAGTTTGCAACTGTGTTCCATATCCACCATCCCACCAAGAAAGTAGGGCAAGTGCTTTCACTCCAAGTTTAAGGATGAGGATCTTGAGAATCAGGGAAGAGGAACAACAATGGCTACCACCTGAATTAAACCAGTCTCAACCTTCCTGTCACCCACCTTCCATGGCACCATTCACTGACTTTTGTGTCAGAATCTAGCAGTTTCTACAAAAGCATCCTAAGCTGGCACCAAGGGGAAATCATTACACTAACTGCCCTTAGAAAACACTGAGGTCTTCCAGATGGCTAAGAGATTGATACTTTTGCCCACAAGTTTCTAACTGGATTAGCTAACCACCTAGCTCTGTGGTACCCAACTCTTAGTCTAGGAAACCTACAGAAATATTCGTCATATACAGTATCCAAAGTCACCCTGATTATTCACACTTCTTTCCCTCTTTTCCTTGCCCTGAAAACTTAATGCCAATTGGCCTAAATCTGCTCTATACCCATCTTACTCATTACTGTCCCTCCTGAATAATCTAAATCCCACTCATTCTTTAAAGCCCAGCTCAGATCTGATCCTTTTACAGAACATTTCCTGACTTCTCCAATCCACAGAACCCATAAACCTGGGTTCTAATTCTGACTCTATCCCTTTCTGCCTACTTGAACTTGGGCAATCATCTTAACCTCCTCAGATCTTAATTCCTTCATATGTAAGATGAGAATAATATCAATTACTTACTGCACCTCAGTCACTACTGTGTGGAGGATTAAATGAGACAGGTACTGCTAGTGCTCAAAGGACAAAGTTTCCACAAATAAACCAGCTCAAAGGCATCTTCCCCGGAGATTGTTTCAAAACATTGGCAATCGGTGTTTTCTAAACTTTGTGCAACAAACTACTCCAATCAAAATGCAGGAATATTCATCTAGGTCTGTTCTATTTTTCAAAATTATTTTTTGGTGTCATGAAAACCTGTCCACGAATGATTTTACATGACTTGAAGTACTCATGTGGTAAGCTGTTGTCTTAAAGCTGTTATGAAAATCTGCTTGTCATGCTGACACGTTTATTGAACATCTCTCATATGCCAGTCATGTTGTTAGACATTTTTAAAGTTTATTTCAACTGATTCTCATAAGCGCCCTTTGGGGTATATTGTCTCCTCCTTATAGATGAAGAAACTGAAGCTTGGCAGGAATAAGAAATTACCCAAGGTCAAACAGGTCTGTCATTGAGGGAAAAACACCAAGGCAAAGAGAAATAGGGACATTGCGACCTAGTGATTACAGAGCGTCAGAGTCGGGAGCACAGGCTCTGGAGCTGGACTCCATGGGTTCAAATCCTTTTCCTCACTTGTACGATTAGGTTAATAGCAGCAACCTCTTTCATAACCTACTTAGGACAGTGCCTGCCTGTCACATGGTAGATGCTCAATATGAGTATCGTTTCTCCCACCCCCTTTTCCAAACTGCTCTCCCTCTTTTCCCTGCACTGAAACCTTTATGCCAAAGAGCTTAAACTGGCTCTACACACATCTTACTCGTTACAATTACGCTTTTGCTCTCTCTTCCTTTTAACTGGAATGACTCCTCACTAATCTAAATGCCACTCATCCTTCAAACCCCAGCTCAGATCTGCACCTTCTGTGAAACATGTTCTCACTTCTGCCGTCCACAGTGGGTTTTTTTTCCTTCTATGAACAACTTTTTATACTGTCAAACAATCCAACCCTCAGAAATCACTTTTCTTTTTACAAGGGCCTCTGGAGGTAGACAATTTAGCCTATATGCTTGATGTCTGAAATAGAACCAGAGGTTAAAGAGTTAAATTGTACACAGGGACACAAAAAGTTAATTGGCAGAGTACAGACTTGAATCCAGATGCTTTGAGTATTGCAATGCTTTTTCTACTATTCTAATTTTTTTCTTCCTTGAGATTCTGTATGAGTTCTCAAAACTGAAAGCATAATTATCTGATTCCAAGTATTTCACTGGTTTCATACCTTTGGGGCAAATAACACACTGTAGTTATTAGTTTTGCTGATTAATTCATCAATCTTTACCCAATAGTTAAAGTATCAGTGAACACAGGACTCTGTAGAACCTAAATTCTTACCATCAGCTCGTCATCAGGGGAGACAGGAGCAGAAGAGGGAAGTACATCCATGTGAGTCCCTAGAGGTGCATTACAAAGCCCAAGAAAGAAGGGACTCACCTGTATCACTGGAACCTATAGGTATAAAAGAAACACAGTTCTGGGCTATGTTGCCATTACTGATATTGGGGCCCTCCAAGGATTCAATTTTATGATAGAAAAAGGAGATCTCAATTTCCTCCCACAAAGCCTGAGTCTTTGTACAGGATTAAATCAGGCTGAGATTACTCAAAGTTGCTAGTCTCTGGGACAGAGAAATAAGTAAAAGGTATATATCCTGGAAAAGGGATTATAGTCGTGCCTGGGAAGACTGCTTTGGAAGAATGGTCCTAGATAACAAGAAAAAATGCCCTAAAATTTGAGAAAGGCTCCGGTAAACATGGACAGCTCAATGCCTAGGCTGAGAGAGAAGCAGCAGAGGGCGGGGCAGCTGTTCTTCAGAGAAAGTGGCCAAGCGCTGGATGCTTCTCACATCAGAGAAGGGTGAATCAGACGGGGGGAGCAGCCACAACATACGCCTCACACTAGAGAGGAGGTAGGAAACTAACCTAGTAACAATAATTAATATACTGTTATAGCACTCGGTAGCTTACAAAAAAATGTTTATAAATGCCACCTCTTGTTGACTAGTCACTTGTCACTTCAGTTAATGCAGTTGTCGTTTGTTTATAGTCACTGGAAACTAAAGAGTTGCTTTTGCTCATCTTTGGAATTTTTATAGTTTTGTGTTTTTTTTTCCCCACAAGTCATTGATTAGTTCAACAAATAATTACTGACGACGTGCTTTGTCCTACCAAATGCTGGAGGTATTGCAGTAAAAGTTACAGTCATTGCCGTCAAAAGGATCTCAGCGTTGTCTGTCTGGAGAAGACAGACAGATGTAACCTGAGTATAATGTGTGTAGAGGGGGCTAATTGCTATGAGAGGTAAGCAAGTATATTACGGTTTCTAACATGAACTGAAAGAATTTAAGCAAGGATTAAGTCCAGTCCTGACACTAGAAGAGTCAACAACTGAGTTCAGTCTTGAAGCTTATCTGGAATTTTCCAGGCAAAGAGAGAGAAGAAAAGCCTTTATTCTGGGAGTTGTATAAAGACAGACAGGGACATGGCACATCGCGTTAGCTCTAAGTAGCCTGTTATGGCTGTATCAGAGTGGGCAGGGAAGTAAAGAAAGGCAGGGCTGTCTTGGCACCTGTAGCACAGTGGTTACGGCGCCAGCCACATGCACTGAGTCTGGTGGGTTCGAACCCAACCTGGGCCAGCTAAACAACAACTGCAACAAAAAAATAGCCAGGCATTGTGGAAGTTTCCTGTAGTCCCAGCTACTTGGGAGGTTGAGGCAAGAGAATCAATTAAGAGTTTGAGGTTGCTGTGAGCTGTAACACCACAGCACTCTACTGAGGGCAACACAGTAAGACTGTCTCAAAAAAAGAAAAAAAAAAAAAAAGAGAGAGAGAGAGAGAGAGAGAGGCAAGGCTGCAGGAGTGAGCAGAGTCAGATCAGGAAGTCCCATAGGATGCTTTCAACACTGACCAGTCACAGTGCTACCTTGGCTCTCCAAAACTCTGTTCTACTAGGACACTGTTTACAATGATTAAAGCTGTTTTCTTTTCAAGAAAATAAATATATTGTTTGGAGTAGTTTTGAGAACCCCTTAGAGATCACCAAGTTAAACCAACCTCCCACACTCTCACCTTTCAGCTGAGAAAACCGGAAGCCCAGAAACCTATGTGGAAAAAGGCACACCAAACTTTGATAAGGGCAAGCAAAGTGATCACCCAAAGGAACTTTTTTACTAAAGAGAAAGAAACAAGCAGCTTGGGTGGTCCAAACCTGGAGTATCACAATAAAAGGAATGAACTCTGGGCAGAGCAAAGGCCGATAGAATCAAACTAATGACAGACCACCTCTTACTTATATTGACACTTGGCTCTTAAGAAGCCATTTTTCTGAAGTGAACCCTGTCTTGCCATATCCAGAGAACATTCTCCTTAGCAGATGCCACAGCATTCTACCCAGGGCGACAGCTTGAGACTCTGTCTCAAGAAAAGAAAAAAGTTTCTCCATTCCCAAAGTGTACAAAATAAACAATCACCTGCACAATAAAGTTTCGGAAACTCAAAAAAAGGGACACAGGTAGGTCAGGCACCTGCAGCTGGAAACAGGGAAGGATGCAACAGTAACTACTAGTACGGTTCTTTAGCTTTAACAAAAAGTTTTTTCAGTACCTTATTTTATTGTCACAACAGATTTCCAGGGTCTGACCATCAGGTTCATGAACTTGCCCCCTTGTGCTTACCTTGGCAGCGCCTTGGCATACGGGTGTCTCATAGCATGTTTGTGTCGACAAGTGATAGCGTCTTGGTGGCATTCATTATTGTTGTATTTTTGTGTGCTGTTGTGAGAATACCAGAGCTTAAATCAGAGCAATGAACAAACATTAAATCTCTTGTTAAACTTGGCAAGAGTGAAATCACATGGCACTGTCTGTGAGGGAGTTTTTATCCAGTAAACAAATTACCACACTGGAACACCACTATTCATCTGATCTGGCCCCCAATGACTTTTTTCTTTACCCAAAGATAAAGGAACTACTGAAAGACATTGTGATGATATCCTGAACATCAAGTAATATGATGGAGCTCTGATGGCCATTCCAGAAAGAGAATCCCAAAATTGCTCTGAAGGGCGGACTAGTGCGGGCGTCTGCACACGGCTTCCTAAGGCGAGCATTTGGAAGGTGGCCATAGTGATGTTCAGCAATGAGGTATGTAGTCCTTTTTCCAAGGACGAGTTCATGAATTTAATTGTCACATTTTTGTAGATTTTATTATCTTCACTTTATAGATAAGGAAACTAATTTTTGTCTGTGTTATTCTAGAACCTAGAAAAAGTGCATATAGTAAGCCCCCAAAGAAAATCTGTCAAATGTGGAGGTAAAGGAAGGTTCAGAGAGATTATGTAACTCTGTGGTCATAAGGTTAATGGTGGAGCCATATCTCAAGCCTATATCTTCACATTTTTTTATGTTGCTGAAATGAGGGGGAGAAACAGTGGGGTGACAAAATAATCTTAATTTCCTTTACAATTTCATATGAAATGGTAACATTTTCAGAAATGCAGCCTGTCAAGTGACAAATACTAAGGTTAGTATGCACCTGGCTATTTTCAGTCATGCTGTGTGGACATCCAGAGTATTCAGGGACCTGTGCTATTTATTCACTTTATTCTCTTCATAGGTCACTTGCTAAGCTAATTCTTCCTGCTTTACTGGAGCAGTGTCTATGGGAACATCTTCTAGATCATTCTCTCCTTTCTCTAAAGAGATATTACAGCCTTCTGATAACCAAGGGCATCTGTGTGGGGGGCTAAAACAAAGAATAACAATGCTACCCAATAAGCATGCAGAAGGTCTACAAGATGTAATTATCTTGTGAGATATCTGTATTATTGTATTTTTGTCAATTTTATTTATTTATTTTTATTTAGACAGAGTCTCACTCTGTCACCCTGGGTAGAGTACCATGTCATCATAGCTCACAGCAACCTCAAAGCTCAAGCAATCTTCTTGCCTCAGTCTCCGAAGGAGCTGGGACTCAAGCGATTCTCTTGCCTCAGCCTCTCAAGTAGCTGGGAGTATAGGTGCCCTCCATGATGGGTTTTTTTATTTTTCTAGTTTTTCTATTTTTAGTAGAGACAAGAGTCTCTGTCTTCTTCAAGCTGGTGTCCAACTCCTGAGCTGGATTGCCTAAGCCCCAAGGCAATCCACCCACCTTGGCCTCCCAGAGTGCTAGGATTACAAGAGTGAGCCACTGTGCCCAGCCACTAGGTCTCACAAGACTCAGGTGCATACACATGTGAGAGTGCCATTAAACACTTAAAAAAAAGAGAAAGAAAAAAAATACAACTCTCCATTCTGAGGCTGCTGCATTTAATCATACTTCATTCCACGCGGTGGTTATAATCCTGGAAAACTTGTGTATACCAAGTTTTTGTAAATTGACTAATTTCAAAAGTAGTGAGTCACTTACTATTTTAATGAATCATGTAAATACTTTTATAAGAGAAACACCTTTTGTAAGAAAAAATCATCACCTGATTTTTCTGCTGGACAATCTGGCTTTTTTGGCAGATCAATCAGTCTGGGTTCAGGTCCAAACACTTCAGCTTAACAGCTTAATCTTAGGCAAGCGATGACTTTTCTGAGTCTATTCATTTATGAAGTAGATATTCTACCTACTGTTCAGAGTAATTGTGAAGACAAAATGAGACAAGGGGTATGAATATGTTGTACAAACTGTATAGCACTGTACACATGGCAGCAATCAAGAAATGAAATGCCATTTGCCAACAATTCAACATATGTACCTATCAGGAGAGAGGAACTTAACTCCAAGTCCCCAGTTCCCATAGTCGATAAGGGAACACACACAGAAGGCATTTCAGAATTAGCCCTTTTTTTCCAGGATACCACATGGCAGAAAAACTGTTAAGGAGAAGGTAGTGAATGGAGAATATGCCAAGGTGAACTTTTTGTGCCAGGAAATGTTTAGTCATTTATTGACCATGTCTCCTCTTCCAAAAATTTATAGGAATTACCACACAGAAAAAAATTATAAAGCCTCTCAATCCTCTCTTTTGATGGATTTTAGAGAATCAAAAGTCCAAAGATGCAAAGTGCTTTACCTAAGGATACCTGGTGGCACATTTTTATGAAATATTTCTACCCACATCTTCATTCCCAAGGATACTCATTTCTGTGTTCCCATAGCACCCTACACATAATAATTACCATACTGTATTAAAATCCTGTTTAAATGCCTGTCCTCTCCCCTTGGACTGAAAGATCCCAATAAATAGGCCTGTGCTCAAGTTATTCTTATATCCCCAACACGCAACTTAAGTTAGGTACTCAACTGCACTGAACCATATCCCAAATAAAATTGTTTTGTAAATCTGAGGGGAAAGTGTGAACTTCTGCAAAACTTTCTATTTAAGCCTCCATTCTTTTTTACTTAGAAAGATATTATAGAGTCTAATGTTACCACAGATGTGAACTTGGGTACAGAAAGACAATAAACAATCTTAGGTAGACAGGGAAAATGAGGTAAAAATGAGTTCCTGAAAGAAAAGTCAGCATCGTTGCACAGGTCTGCTTTATTAGTTTATTGCATTTTATATGTAAGTCCTCAAGAATCTTCAATAATTTTAGAATGGCCTATGCTAAAATAACAATAACACAAATAGGAGATGGTACGATTAATTGCTAGTGTGTCTAATAGTATGTTGTGCTCTTGTCGTTCTTTTTCAAGCATTTACTAACAGCTCCAAGATGAGTCTTTAAAAGAAGCAGACACAAACAGTATTTCTAAGGAGAAAAAGGATTAAGGTTGAGAAATCTTCTCAAAGATTGACTTAAGAGTAGAAAGAAACGAGTTTGAGGCAGAAGATGTGAGTTCCAGTTCCCATTCCTTCACTAACTTTCTGGACCTTGGGAAACTCATTCCATTTCTCTGGGCTAGATGATCAATCATTCAGTTTCAGATCATTAAACCTTCAAGTTTAAATGCTATATAAGAACAAAAGCCCCCATCTTACAGTAACAGATGGAAAAAGGTAAGTCAGGAAGGCAGAAAGAACGTAAACATGGAGGGATATTGCAGAATAGAGGGGGGGAAAAAAACTTAGCAGATATTGAAGTTCTAGATTCTGGTTCTGATTCTGCCACTAACTAGCTGAGTAACTTGCGACAAGTCACTTTGGATCAAGATTTCCCCATTGATAAAGTAACTCAGATGATCTTTCAGCTCTAATATCCTAAAAGTACAAGCTGTTGCTACTATGAACAATGAAATTCTATGGACTCAGTGTATTAGTTATAAGACACAAATACATAGATGAAATATTTAGCAGAAACCTTAAACCTCATTTGAACTTTCTCCCAAGCTCCAGTCCAAATATTTTTCTAGAGTCAGTCACTAGCACGGGTCCAATCAGACTACTGTACTTTGAATTCCCCTATTCTTAATGAAATGCCCAAAGGCCAGCTAGAAAAGCATGGAAACAGGTGCTGCTTAGATAATGTATCAATCCAGCCTCTTTGTTGTCTCCCTCTTTCTACCACTGTGCTTTCCTTAGGTTATCCGCAGTCTGGATTGAGCCAAATGCATCTCTTTTGATTCAAATTCTTCAGGGTTCCCTTCAAATCTTGCTTCTTCCACAAAGCCTCCCATTCCCACTCCAGCCCACGTCCATCTCTCACTCTTTTAAACTTCTGTACCACTACATTGCTACAGTAAAGAGTAAATGGGATTTGTAAAAAGCTTAGTACATCTAACATATAGTTCAATAAGTGATGGTAGTTGGTGTTATGCCACACCTTTAGCACCAATCAACATACCCTTTAGTTCAGTGCATCTAAAATTTAATGTGATTATGAGTCACCTGGAGATCTTGTTCAAATGCAAATTATAATCAGTAGGTGTGAGGTGGGCCTAAGATTCTATAATTCAAAAAGCTCCTGGTTGATGCCAATGCTGTTGATCCGAGGGCCATACTTTGAATAGCAGAGGGTAGTTTTAGTAATTTCTTTTTAAAATATATTTATCTTATTGACCCAACTGGACAGTATGCTCTTAGAAGGCAGATAATAGATTTCATTTTTCTTAGCAAATATTCCCTGTACAGAAAAGGTGTTTGATAAACTTCTGCTGACTTATCACATCTGCAGTCTCTCGATAAAGAGTGCCTGTGTTGTACTGAATCAAACACTGACACAGGATAAAAAGACCATTTGATCACTGTAGTCAGAACCACTGGAATGGAAGCGGAGGAGAACCTGGGAGAAGACTTACCTCTTCACCAGTGAGAGTGTAATACACAGAAACAACAACATCCACACATGTATCTGTCACTTGTTTAGCAAAAAGATCATTAAAGAGCAATCTTAATCGCACTTCAAATTTAGATACAAACCTTAAAAGAGAACATGCATTTTCTGACAATGTTTTTAAAAAGCCACTTATAACAAGGTGTATAATGAGCTGGTTTTCATTTTTTTTAATGGCACAGATACATTTTTCAATGATCTTTTAATGTGCAATTAATCTCAGGCCAGCAATGAAAGTACTTCCAAGAAAAGAGAGAGAGAGATACACCCTCCAATTTTCCCATCACCTTGGTCAATGATAAGGTCTCCAAATCCTATTGCCATAATTACAAAGACAGAAAGTCAAAGAAATTGGCTATGTGTCGAGGATGCCCTGAAAGACCACCTATTTTAAGTCCTTCTTTTAAATCACTGATTATTTAACTGCTTGTTAAAACCCTCTTTATTTTACCATTTTATAATTCAGATGGGACCAATATTCCTTGGTTCTGTTGGGAGACTGCACTCTGAATTCCTATTCAAGCACCTGGAAAATAATATTGAATATATACGACACCTGCTAACTTAATACTATCTATGTAGCTTAAACTGTAAGGGGACAAATTTACTAAAATCAGCCTTTGAAAAGAAAAGCACATTTATAAGTCACCATTCTTGTCATAAGCAGGCACCTGTTCCTTAACCCACAGAAACCTTCAATAAAACTACTCATCAATATTTAACTGAGATGTTTTTGACAAATTTAGACCCAAGTTAGAAGAAGACAAACTGTAATTCCAGGAACTGCTATTAAGCACATAAAAACAGAACTGCTGTCAAGCACTAGACTCAAACTGGGTTTATGAGTTTTAATAAATCAATGTTATTACTTCAGAGAAAATAGGAAAACAGTTGGGAGTCAGCCCATGGCAAGTAGCTTTTATTACTACCATCAGAAGTTTAGTCTCCAGGGCTGGGCAGATACTCTGGTTTATGCCAGGCAGTCTTCTTAGAGAATAACACTATCCAAGGAGACTTTCAAATCTCAAGCCACTGAGGCATTTATAATTCAACACAAATCTTCAGCAGGCTGATCATACTCTTACAAATGAGCATCTACCTACCTAAGTGTACCTAACTGGTAACTGAACCCAAAACAAGTGCCTTCAGTAGAATGAGAGATCAGGACAAGACGCAGGAGAGTGAGATTCTCACATAGTAAAATGAAGTACCAAAGCTGGGTGCAGTGGCTCACGTGTAATCCTACCACTTTGGGAGGCTAAGGTGAGTGGATTGCTTGAGCTCAGGATTTCCAGACCAGCCAGAGCCAGAGCAAGACTCTGTCTCTAAAAAAATCCAGGTGTTGTGGTAGGCACCTATAGTCCCAGCTACTTGGGAGGCTGAGGCAAGAGGATCAGCTTAAGCCCAAGAGTTTGAGGTTGCTGTGAGCTATGATGCTATAGCACTCTACCAAGGGTAACAAAGTGAGACTGTCTCCAAAAAAAAAAAAAAGAAAAAAGAAAAGACAAATGAAGCACCAATGTCATTCTCATTTCTCCCCAACTTTTTCCTAGCCTTTAATCAAGACTCAGCTTTTGCAAAGCTTTTTCCAGTAACTCTGGCTCTCACTAATCACCTTAGTTGTTGAATGGCTGAAACACTTGTCTCAACCAATAATTCTAGATTCCTTTTTGTTAACAGTTTCCTGTATCCATTTTGTTTCCCAGATTTGAGTGTAAGTTCTCAGAAAGGCCCCCACACTGCCTACGCCCTACAAAGAGCTTATTAATAATATTGCTTATGATAATAGTGAGGCAATATAACATACTGGAATGGCAACAGGCCTAAGTTCAAATCTTGGTGCTACCATTTACTTACCTTCTCTAAGCCTCAGTTTCATGGTCAGAATTCAATGAGATATCACACCCAGAGCACCTAGTATGGAGTTTGGCCTAGAAAAGATGCTCAGTAAAGCCTATTTACTGTCCCTTCCCCCTTAATAAGCACTTATTGATTGGAACCTTGATTTGAACCGAGTTAGAGTAATTCTCCTAGGTGGGCTGCCACGGCACTATTGCTTATACTTTCCCCGTCACCCTCTTCCACATACTTCTGTTATTTGCTGGCAAAGGTCCCTTTCACATTTTTACTCTAGTGTCTTGAAAAGAAAAAGCCAACTACACAAGTTACCCAAAGAACTACTCAGAATGGTGACACCAGCAGCCAGCAGAAGGGTCTCTCCATATCTACATCTCACTTTCACCACACCCACACTGCACTGCCTCCCTCTGGGTCTCCCAATGAGAGAGGAAGAGGGAGAGAGAGAGGGAGAGGAGGGGGGAGAGGGAGAACAGCAAAGCAGCCAAATGAGGAAATGGAGATAAACAGCTTTGTGGTCTCTCTGTGCCTCCTTCCTGGAAGGAACACTCAAGTTCGTCTCTAACCTCAAAACCTGTGAGAAAACAAAATACAACAAACAAAACCCCTTCCTCAAAGTCCTGTGGAAAAGCATCCCAGATACTGGCCTCTTCCTTTCTGCGCACCCTTCCCCTGTCATTTCCACCATCCCAGTAGCCCCTAGGTCACCTGCCTGCCACACAAAACAGAATCCTTTCATGCTTTTACTAACTAGTGGCAATATTTCCCCCCAACCTTTGCCATTCCAAGTTAGAAAAATGCTACACATCCCTTAAAAAGAGACAAGAAAATAAATGAAGTTTCCCCCTACTGCAGGAAAGGCAGATCTCTTTTGATTTGTGCACCTTTAATGATTCAGAATATTTTCCCTGGGTCTTCATCTTTCAGCTGGAAAAGGCCACCCTCACTCCCCCGCCCCCAACGTCTCAAACAAAATCCACACATTCCCCTCCCCGCTGCACAAAATACAATTTTATTATTTATAAGGGGACTTCAGCCATGCTCCCAGGGGACGAGCCCCTGCACACCTGGGCTACTGCATCTGATGGGATCAACCTAATGTCGAGACATGATAACAGTCTTCTTGGGTCCAAAAGAAAAAAAGAAAAAACCCTCCACCACTCTCTCCCCCTAAAATACCAATTTCCATTCCAAATGAGCCTTAGGAAGTAGAACCTTTTTTATGGGCCTTGATGACCCTTCAGCTCTCTGGGGCTATTTAGGTGACTAAGCTGACAAGTCTGCTGCCCTCTTCTCCCGCTCCCCTGCCCGGCCTGCAAAAGCACTTAAGACCCTTTCCTGTTGCATAAAGTAGCTCCTTCTTTTCCGTGATCTGGGGGATTCAGGCAAGTGAGGAGTGTGTTACTTCAGTCCTCCCCTCGCCGGGCCGATGGATCCCTCCCTTGCACACACACACACGCACACGCACACGCGCGCTCATCCCCGTGCCCTCCCCTCCTTTTTATTGGTTGCACGTTTCCTCGGCGACCCGGGACCGTGCTCTCCTCGGGCTGCGGACGCCCGCGCCAGGCCCCGGAGCCCCGCACGGCGGCGCCCGGGCACCTACCAGTCGGTGTGCGGCTCGTCGACCACCAGCAGCACCTTGGCCCTCCTGGCGGCGGCGGGCGCGGGCGCGGGCGCGTCCACCAGGCCCGCCGAGGCGGCCGTCTGCTTCACGGCTTGGGACAGCGAGCTGAAGAAGCTGCTGCCCACCGACGGCGCCGGCGCGGGCTGCGGCGCGGACTGCGGCGCCGACGCCTGGGCGGGCGGCGGCCTCCGCTCGGGGCCCGGCGAGGCGGCCGGGGGCGCCGACGAGGCCGAGGCCGCGCCCGGGCCGGCGGCCGGGGGCGGCGGCTGCTGGGGCTCCGGCCGCTGCAGGTCGGTCATGTAGCCATTGGGCAGGTTGGCTATGAAGCTGCTGTCCGACAGCCGGCGCCGCAGGAAGTTCATCATCTGGCTTGAGGGGCTGGGGGCGCGCGGGGCGGCGGGGCCGGGCGGCGCGGCGGGAGAACGAGGGGCGGAGGGCGAGGCTGAGGCGCGGGCTGAGGCACCGGCTGGGGGCCGAGGCTCGGTGCGCGGCGCGCGAGCCCAGCAGACAGCCGCCGCGGACTGGGCTGAGGAGCCGGCGGCGCGAGGCTCGGCGCGAGCAGCGGGCGGGGCCGGGGGGCGGGGCCAGCGATAGCCCCGCCCCCGCCGCAGAGCTGGTACCGCCCCCGCCTCGCTGCCAGCGCGCTGGCACCTGGCCGCTGGCTTCTCGGCTCTCGGGATGGACATGGGGGTGGGGCGAGCCAGGCCACCCGCAACCTGAGCGTGACTATGTGGGTACGGCGTGGGAGCCTGCCCCTCTCCCGGAGTGGAGGGAAAAGGGAGCTGAGAGTCCCCACCACCTTTTTGGATGGAGAGAAGAATCGTGTCCCAAAGGAGATGGAGGCGAAGGAAACCATCCTTAGGAGAGAGGCATCAGCTTCCCCACCCGGCGTGAGAGAGACAAGGGACACACACACACACCCCTTGTAGTGAGAAAGAAAAGAACCACCTCCTTTCCCAAAGCTGGGGAGAAAGGTGCCATCCCCCCAATCCCCAGGTGAGGGAGAAAGGACCATCTTCCCCCATCACACATACCCGCTTACACCCGGTAGTGACACAGAAAAGAATTATGCCTTTCCGAGGGCCTCCTCCCTCCCCCACGGTGAGGGAGACCACACCATAGTGGGGAAGTAAAGAGCTATCTCCTCTACTTTGGGGAGAAAAGAGAAATAGCTTCTGTCCATCTTGTTTTGGAGAAAGATGTGAGGTGCATTTTTTGCACCTGTGCTTTAGAGATGGCTCACCTAACAACAGGTAATTCTCCCCACTCCTTACTGGTCAGAGAGGAAACCAAGTGAAGGCTGGAAACACCCCCATCCCAGGACCATCTAAAGGGATAGCTAAGGCTCCCCAACCTCTTCTGTAGTGGCTTCCCTGAGATGCATTGGTGCACCCAGTGCTATATCAAGAAAGGCATGTCTGGCTCAGCACCGGTTACCCAGCAGTTAGAGCCCTGGCCACATGCACCGTGGCAGGTGGGTTCAACCTGGCCCCAGACTGCTAAAACAACAATGACAACTGCAATAACAATGAAAAAATAGCTGGGCACCTGTAGTCCCAGCTACTTGGAAGGCTGAGGCAAGAGAATCGCTTAAGCCCAAGAGTTGGAGGTTGCTGTGAGCTGTGACGCCATAGCACTTCAACTAGGGCAACATAGTGAGTCTCTGTCTCAAAAAAAAAAAAAAAAAAAGACATGTCGATTGCAAGAGGGACTTTACCTAACAAATGCAATCAGTGTAACCTGGCTTATTGTACCCTCAATGAATCCCCAACAATAAAAAAAAAAAAAGACATGTCTTCAAGATCCATTTGTTTTTTTCATTTCATTCATTAACCAGACCTGCACTGACCTCCATGAAGACTTTTCTGGCCACAGTGGCTCACACCTGTAGTCCTAGCACCCTAAGATGTACAGGTGAGAGGATCCCTTGAGGCTATGAGTTGGAGACCAGCCTCAGTAAGACCCCTCACCTCTACAAAATATAAAAAGATTAGCTAGGTGTGGTTCTCTGAACCTGTAGCCCAGCCATTCCAGAGGCTGAGGCAGTAGCATCACTTGAGCTCAGGAGTTTGAGGTTGCAGTGAGCCATGATGATGCCACTGTACTCTAGCCCTGGCAACAGAGCAAGACTTTGTATCAAAAAAAAAAAAAAAAGTTTCTGGGCCAGGTACAGTGGTTCACACCTATAATCCTAGCACTCTGGAAGTCTGAGCTCCTGAGTTTGAGACCAGCCTGTGCAAGAACAAGCCCCCTGTCTCTACTAAAAATAGAAAAATTAGCTGGGTGTTGTGGTGGGCACCTGTAGTCCCAGCCACTCGGGAAGCTAAGGCAGGAGGATTGCTTAAACCCAAGAGTTTGAAGTTGCTGTGAGCTATGATACCTGGGCGCTCTACCCAGGGCAACAGAGTGAGACTCTGTCTCAAAAAAAAAAAAAAGTCTTTGATTGCCACCTTAACTTATGCACTCTCTAAATCTGGTATGGATCATCCAAATCCTTGGACATTTGTTTTCCTCTCTTGTGAGATATACAGTAAAAGTTGACCTTGTGAGATATACAGTAATAAGTTGACCACCCAAGAGACAAACTGGTCAACATATGGAGGTGATCAACTTAAGGAATATACATGTGATGTATTTCCTGTCTGTGAAAATTAAGTCAACTTCAGGAGATGGGCAGCTGTGGCGGTTCTACCGTACATATTTCCTGTGTTACCAAGGAGCGGGATGCAGAAAATTACTTTGCAGTCAGACTGCCATGGGTGATATGTGCCCTTGTACAAATTACTTCTTTCCTCAGTTGATAAAAGGAAATAACACTTTTCAAAGTTGTTACATGGAGTAAGTGAGATCATGTAATGTAAAACATCTGGTATCCAGTAGGTATTTCAATAGTGATGGCTGAATTCTTATTCTTATTTGAATTGGTTCTCAGTAAGTATTGACTGGGCTGAATGGAATCAGTGAGTGGTTTGTCACTAATGTTGGCAGGCATTGCTTGCGGCCTATATCCCAGCTGGCACTTAGCTTGGGGCTGGAGATTATATTGCAGCTCTGAGTATTGGCACCGCTGGTATCAGGGAGGCTTCCAATCAACTATAAGAATACAGTGGTCTTCCCATCTGCCATGGGCCAGGCACAGAAGTAAGAGCTGGAAAGGCTGACATGAATGAGAGTGGCTCTTGTCAGAGGGAAGTTCACAATCTATGTGGGCTGAGGCAGCAAGAAGGAAGACAGACACAGGAATGGTTGGTTAAGCCACAGTAAGATGTGAGAAATGCTATGACACAGGTGAGCATGGTGGTTCAGGAGTACCAAGGAAGGAGAAATTCCATTCATTCTGCCTGTGAGGCTTAGGAAAGGTGTTGCCTCTCAGAGAGGGTGACGTTTGAGATGGACCTTGAGGCAGCTGTGTTTACCAGTAGAAAAATGAAGAAGGCACTCAGGCAGGCAGAGAGGGCATGGAGGAGGTATGCTAATTGATAACTCCTCCAGGAAGCCTTCCCTCAGTCCTCAAGTGTGTCATAGTTTGTGCTTGGCTTTGTCATATCTCCAAATAAATTATAGTTGAATATTCTCCTGACTAAAATGTAAGGTTTTCGAGGACAGGATTGTGTCTTAGTTATATGCGGGCTTCAACACCAAGTTCAGTGCCTGGCACATAGTAAGGACTCAGTTGTTTCAGAATTGAACTTACTCTTTCCCAACTCAGATCTTGTGCCTGTTGGAAAATAAAATCAGTAAGTTATTAATGACCTAATCAAATAAATTTAAAGTATTGTCCTTCCTAGAAGAAATCTTTTCCAAAGGCATGTATGTATCTATAATAGTGGGATTTCAGGACTGTCACTTGAATTGTTGAGGTTACTCGGTTATCTTTTTTTACAGTATTTTAAGATATCCCCTCTAATTGTTAGGCTTGTGGTATATGCATAATATAAATCAACTGAGTGTTTTTCAGTACCTAATACATGCAAGGCAGTATTAGTATTAGGCAAAGGAGATTCAAGGATGAATAAAACCCAAGTTTTCGGCTCAGCACCTATAGCTCAGCGACTAGGGCACCAGCCACATACATGGGAGCTGGCAGGTTCGAATCCAGCCCAGGCCTGCCAAACAACAATGACAACTACAACCAAAAAATAGCCAGGCGTAGTGGCAGGTGCCTGTAGTCCCAGCTACTTGGGAGTCTGAGGCAAGAGAATCGCTTAAGCCCAAGACTTTGAGGTTGCTGTGAGCTGTGATGCCATGGCACTCTACCCAGGGCAACATAGTGAGACTCTGTCTCAAAAAAAGTAAAGTGGCACCTGTGGCTCAAAGGAGTAGGGCGCTGGCCACATGTACCGGAGGTGGCAGGTTCAAACCCGGCCCTGGCCAAAAACTGCCAAAAAAAAAAAAAAAAAGTTTTTACCTTAAGTAGACAGCTTAGAAATATGTGAACACAGAACTAATAGCAATAGCAGAACGGTCTGAGGGCAAACTTAAAGCAGAGCAGGCAGTGAGTGTCGAAGGGCCAGAGGAAGAAGAGACCTCAGAGGCTGGAGATGTCATGGAGGAGGTAAGGCCAGGCCTTGTAAAATGGGTGGAATTCAGACAGGCAAGAAAGAGTGGGGAAGGCAACCAAGACAGAAGAGAGAGGCTAAACGGATAAGAAATCTACTTCGTTTTTTGAGGCAAGGTCTCATTCCATTGCCTGGGCTAGGGCACAGCAGCATGACCACCAGTTAGTGCAACCTCACACTCCTGGGCTCAAGCAGCCCTACTCCTCATCCTCCTGCAGTAGAGATAAGGTCTTGCTAGATTGCTCAGGCTTGTCTCAAACTCCTGGCCTCAGCGACCCTCCTACCTCAGCCTCCCAAAGCACTAGGATCCCAGGTGTGAGCCACCGTGCCTGGCCGTCATCTACTTCTTGAAGGCAAAATCCTCACCTGTGTTGTTCAGCTCTGTCTTCCTTGAGCCTTTCATGACTCCTGGCATGTAGACGGCACTCCAATATTGTAGGACAGGCTCTGAGAGGCTGTGACTGTGTCTATATGTTTCTATGACCTATTAAGTTTCTCTTTTTAGATTGTGGGCACCTCAAGGTGAGGGATTCTGTCTTCTGCTTTTCTCAGAAAGATCTACAGAGCCTAATAGAACATCTAACACACAGCGAGTGACCCAGTCGCGGGAGCTATCTCAGAATGTTCCAGAGAATGGCTTTACTTGAAAGTCCTTCATTGAAACACTAGAGGCATGTTTATCTAATATTCCATTGATTTATTACATTACTTTCTGGTAAGTTTTAGTAAGAATATCATTCTTATGGGAGAACAGGCTATTTTCTTATAATTGGGTATAGGTAGTCAATGAAAGTTTTTCATTAGTTGGGACTTTATTACACATCTGCTCAAGCTGATAACTTGCCTATTGTAGTGAGTCCTTGCCAAGAAGGATCCTGGCATACCCAAAGGCATGTAGGGCAGCACGTCTTACTATAAATGGGCCTGGGTTTTAATGAACTGTCAAGAAAATCTTTCCCTTTATCCTTACCTGTGAACCTAGGTTCCAGATGCAGGTAGAATACAGCATTATTCGGCTATCTTATATTCTACCTTTTACCTAAAATTGAAGAGAGCACTGGCTTTGGATTCATAAAATTCTACAAAATATGAAAATCTGGCACAATTACGGCCTTTTCTACTCATCTCCCTCTGAGAGCATCCAGCCTTTTTTGGTCTCCAGACTGAAGGATTTCTCCCCGAGCAACCCGTGGAGGGTGTCTCTCACCCTTCTCAATCCCTCAGTGACTGACTGAGCCAACTGTCAGAATCTCAGAGGTCTGCTCCAGACTCTTTGAGGTCCCTCCTTGTGTCATCTTTACCTTCCCACTGAATTATAAACAAAAATATCTGGCAACTGCAGATGAAAGAGGACTGTTAAAATTGAGAACCGCTATAAATGCTTTGTCACCTCTCTGGTTTCTTTCTTCCCCCGAGCAGCAGTGCAGCTGAGATAGCTCCCAGGGAGAAAGGCTGGGAACAGGACTGAGGAGTAATTGAAATGCCTCTGCAGACAGAGCTCAAAATCCAAGCTTAAAGAAAAGCCTGTTGAGCTGAGACACTTAGCAAAACTTGTCTGGTTTCCTCCTAAACCAGGAAGTTGCTCCCTTCCCGGGGTCAGGAAGCCTATTTAGACTCAGCCACTCTAGAGAAAAGTAGAAAGAGTTTGGAATTCAGAAACTGTACATCTTAGTTCTGCTCCATTACTAATGGGCATTGTGATTTTGGGCAAGTTGCCCTGGTCTCTGGGCATCATATGCAAACAGGGAGCGACGCTATCTGTCTGCCTTGGGTCTGTCTTGAAGTAATCTGGGAAGCACTTTGTAAGTGGCAAAGCTTTACCAGAGAAGGCATCCTCCTGCCTTCCACACCGTCTCTTTACCTATGATTCTGGAGAACCCAATGATGAGAGTTTGTCATCTCCATGCCAGCTTCTTGACAATGCTGGTAACGGCTCTATGGATGGCCTTCCTCTTTCCCCTCTGTGCAGGGTGAGCAGAGGACATCTGTGCCCCGTTACATTCTCAAAAGGTAGGCATGTCAGCTGGGCCATTTTGCTAAAATTAGGAATCACATAAATACAAGTTCAATTCCTACATCTGCTTCTTGTTAACTGTAAATTGGAGCAAGTTACCTCCAGTTCCCACATCTGTAAAAGAGTGATGATAATGATAAGTACCTCATAACTATCTCGATGGAGTCTGTTGGACTCAGTAAGATTGAGTACTGTATATGAGTGTATTTTATAAGCTGTAAAGGACCGTGCAGAGTGTTAGTTACTAATATTTCCAACATCCAGGGAACCGCAGAACTCATCAGCGCCACAACCAAAATTCAAAAAAAGGACTCTCCCCTCACGTATTTATCACAATGGTAAACACCCCAGAGAATTCGGACAGACGTGAGGTCAACCTTCTTGCAGCAACTCTCAGGCTTAGTTATATCTGCTAAAATACATGCAACAGCCACTTCGGCTAATGGCTTCTACCTTCCTAGGTGACCTTGAACAAGGCACTTTTCTCTCCCAGCTTTCATTTCCTGGCCTGGAAAATGAGGCAGAGGGAGCTGAGCTAGGTAATCCCCAAGGTCTTAGTGTTGTGAAATTCTCAGGGCACAAACCCACAGAGAGAAACAAACATCTGATGTCACCAGGCTGAGCCGGGGACTATAGGTGCTGGGTCTAGGGAACACTGAATGCTGGAAGATGGTTTCAGAGAGAGAGAGAGAAATATAAAGAGAGAAAAAGAGAGCAGGTCGGCCCAGAAGAAGCACAGGTGACGTGAATTTGAATTCCGAGTGTTCCCTGACTTATGGGAGTCAGACATGGCCCCCTTGCCTGTCTTCCTTTCTCCCTCAATACTGGGGACAGATAGTAACTGTAACTGATTAGATGCTGGCCACAGGCCAGAAACTGTCCATGCGGGTATTTAATCCCCACAAGTGTGGTGTGAAATTTCACCACTTTTTACCAGTGAAGCAAGTTAGACTCAGAGAGGTTGCAACTAATACGTTGCAGAGGTGGGAGGCAGGTCTGGCTGCCTGCAAAGCCCCTGACATTTCCTGTTAGCATATAATGACAGACCCCTAAGAAAACTGCCATTTACCAGCAGCTTGCCTCACAAACACATCTATCAGAAGCTGTGAGAGTAACAACATGCCCTCCCAGACTCCCCTTGGAAGCTTCCCTGACATCGCCCTTTGCCCAGAGCTCTGCAGCCATAGGAAGCTTGGTTTAGCAAGGACCTGTTATAAACATTCCCGCCCAAGGAACAAGCCAGCCTCAAGCAAGATAAATCAAGCTGATGAGACATGCCTCCCCCTCAGTATACCCCACTCCTACTCCCACCCTGCTAAGACCACAGTTCCCCACTAAGAAGCTCGGCCTCTTGCAGGATGTGGATATATTGGCTGTTGCCATGGTGACAGAGGAGCATCTCTGTTATGCACACATGAGCAGCACAGAGTAGGTTTCCCTCACCTGGGAAGCTCAGAGAATTCATCTGATTTCCAGCAGCATCTTCACATTGCTTCGAGGATGAGTGTAAGTGCATCGGCCCATCCCAGAGACAGGGCTGAGCCAAACCAAATTCCACAGAAGGCAACCCCCTCTGTCTACTTGTGGTACAGTTCTTGTTCAATGGAGGTGCCTTCCAGGCAGTGGGAAGAGATTCCAAGGAATAATAGAGTCGGTGGGCAGCTCCTAACCCCTCAGTCCTGCCTGGCCTCTCCCAAACCTCTAGATGCCCTGACTCAGCCATTTATTAGCAAGGCAATCTCATGCAATTTTTAAAATGAGACTAAGTCTGTCTGTAAAATGGGGTTAATCATTCTAAAAAACATTCAACACGATCATGTATAAATGGTGCCCAAGGGTAGAGTCTGGCACGTAGTAGGTACAAATTCATGATAGCAATTATTTTAAAGAAAGAAACATAATGAAACATGTTCTGATTTGGAAACAGACAATGTACATGGTTAAGTCTCTGGTTCATCACTTAATAGCCCAAATGTAATATTCTGGAGAATATTCTCTTTTATGTTTCAGTTTCCTCCTATGTAAAAGGAAGAGGTTGGTATGACCTATGAGATTCTACATGAAGATTTTATTTCAAAGGTTCACTATAATATCCCTCCTGGGAATCTGAGGGTTTGTTCTAAAAAGACAAAAACAGTGTACCTTCTTTGTTGGTGACATGGCTTAAGATCCTAATAGCAGCCCTGTGTACTGAGCACCATCTAAGTGCCAAGCACTGTGACAGATGCTATATACATTTGCTCTCTCTTTTAATCCTGGCAACAGCTCTAGGACATAAGAATCATCTTTGCAAATTTGCAGTAGAGGAAGATGGGCAACCAGTTAAGTTTCAACCTGTAAGTTGAAAAATAAAAATGAATGAATTCTAACTTTGCCCTTACTGTATCTGTACATTGAGAAGAAATTTTCCTCCACTGGCACACCACATTGTATGAGTTCCTGCATGGCTGTCCCCAGGGAAAGGTTCCTTAGTGTCAGGACTAGCTCTGAGCAGATGGCCCTGTTGCTTCTTCTCTTGAAAACAGCCAGCTCGAGGGATCTGAGAAAACAGAGTGCTAATCCAAGGTCTTGCACTTGACTGTTGCCTTAAAGAGTATGATTCTGCCTGGAAGCCCATCAGCATTTTCTCTCCATCCCCTACCCTCTATCCTGCACGTTCACAGGATTTGCCAGCATGCATTATGGAGAGCTGAAGATACCCAGCTGCCTCGTCTGCTCCCTGTTTCTTATCAGGAATGAGTCAGTA
This sequence comes from Loris lydekkerianus, assembly GCA_963574355.1. Taxonomy (NCBI): domain Eukaryota; kingdom Metazoa; phylum Chordata; class Mammalia; order Primates; family Lorisidae; genus Loris; species Loris lydekkerianus. The sequence goes on along the minus strand of CAUYPK010108753.1, from coordinate 2,468 downwards.
TTCCCATTTTCTGGTTTTCATCTTCTCCTTACACTGCCATTGTCAAGAGAATGTCTTTTCTCATTTCCAAAATAGCATCTGGTCCATTTGAAGGAGGCAAGCAGTGGGCTGTCTGCCAGCACCCTCATTTCTTGGTAGATGGAAGGCATCCCCCATCCAATTATCTGAAAGTCCCCTTGCCTGAAGATTCAGCCAACTCCTTCATCATGAGCCAGTCCTAGGTATCCTAAAGTCACCTTGAACAGATCAATACTAATGAGAATTGATACCCTAAAGTTACCTTGTACGGATCAATACTAATGATAGCTACATACATTTTCTTGAATTCTTACTTCAATTCTACAAGGTAGGAATCATATTATCATTTAAACAAATGAAGAAACAGAGGCTCAAAGAGGGGAAGAGACATCCTCAGCCATACAGCCCCTTACAGAAGACCTGAGATTTGAACTTTTTAATTCCCAACTTTAGGAAGAACAATAGAATAATCACTGGCCAGTTGCTCTTCTGACAGGGCATAGTGAGTGCTTAGAAGGCACTGGGGATTGGAGAGCATGGCAGCCAAGGGTTCTAGAAAATCAGACACACACCCCCGCCTCGTGTCATCTCTTTGAGATTGGCAGAGCTGTTTTAGCATCCTGATTGTACCACTTGCAGCTTTCTGATCTCAGGCACTTCATTTAATCTCCCTGAGGTTGCTTTCCTCTGTAAAATGGGGCTCTCTACTCCATAGCTTCGTCATAAAGATTTGAGCTCCACAGGCTTTAGTGTGGTGCCTGACGATTAGCAGGTGTCCATGATTCTAACTAGTCCTTCTAGTGAAGCTCAGACACCGTCCTCTCCTGACTGTGCCTCCCTCCTGTGTGCTCTGGCATTCATCTTTTTTTCCTTTCTTCCTTCAATAAATATTTAAAATACACAAATAACTCAATTATAGTACTCGGCACACAATGTTGTGAACACTGGGTCATGCTCTATTTCCCCCATTAGACTAGGCTCTTTCTGAGGGCAGAGATTTTATCTGAGTCATCTCTGAATCTTAAACGCCTAGTCCAGGGCAGAAAGAAGAAAGGAAGAAAGAAAAAAAGGAATGAAAGAATAAAAGTAAAGATGAGACAGAGGAAGAAGAAAACAAGAGACAAGACTTGTTATGAAAACCTGCCCCCAAAAAAACACTACATCTCTGTATCCAGGCAGACAGGATGAGCACCTGGTCCTCGCCTGGCTTCCTCTGCAAATGCCTCCAAATTCCCCCATTGACAGGTCTAGACAAGAAAGGAATATCAATGGCCGCCTGAATCAGATGCCTCAGATGAGCTTCTGCATCCGGAATGGAGACAGGCAAGTGATGAGTGGTAAGGCACAGCTGCAGAAAGGAAAATTCCATCTGTGCACCAATGGGGATGGAGTGCAGGCCGGCCTGGTAAACAGTGACTGACGGAGCTCCACCCATCTCCAGCAACTGCAGCTGCAGCCCAGGCAACAGCTCAGCCTGCAGGTGTTGAAGGCAGGTGGTTCCCTGAGGATGGGGCTGAGCCCTTAGAGCTGGAGCTTGGGCCCCTGAGCCTTGGGCAAGGAAGGAGGTCTCTCCTGGCTCTCCAGACGGTGCCCCTGCCAGCACCAAAATACCTGAGGGAGCCTTTTAAATTTCCATTCTAACCCCATCATCCTTCCTCCATACAGGATTAAGCCACTGCCTACCAAGGCATTTGGGATTCTCCATGCTACCTCTTAGCTCATCTTCTAGCCTTCCTGGAACTGCTCTTCAGCCATGCCCAGCTTCTCCCTGTTCACTAAACAAGGCATGCTCTGTCATGCCTCTGTGCCTTTGCTAACGTTGTTACCTCTTCCGGGAACACACCCTGCCTGTGCTTGGCTCTTTCAGATTCCCAAACGCAGAGGCTGACACCAGGATTTGGGTTCCAGAGCGAGCATACCTCATTTCATTACCCTTCATTTTACTGCACTTCCCAGAAATTGCACGTTTTTGCCAACCAAGGTTTGTGGCTACCCTGCGTTGAGCAAGTCCATCAGCACCATCTTTCCAACCGCAGGTACACGAATGTCAGTTCGTGTCTGACATTTTGGCAATTTGTACACTATTTCACACTTATTATTATTATGTCTGTTATGGTGATCCATGAACAGTGACCTTGGATGTTACTATTGTAATTGTTTTGGGTCATCACAAACCACGTGCAAATGAGACTGTAAACTTAATAATCGTTGTGTATGTTCTAACTGCGCCAGCAATCGCCCAGGCCTCCATCTCTCTCCCTCTCTTCAGGCCTCTCTGTTCCCTGGGACACAGCAATATTGAAATTATTTTTTTTTTATTATTATTATTATTTTATTATTATTATAGATAAAAATATGCACCATAGATGTGGCCCAACCCATCACCCTCCCTCCACCCAAACCTCCCCCCTCCCTTCCCCTTCCTTGGTCCTTTCCTCATAGTCTTGTGG
>CAUYPK010108748.1:0-42951 GCA_963574355.1 Loris lydekkerianus | reverse complement strand
ACATTGTCATCATCACTGAGTTATACATTTAAATACATGATTACATTTACAATACATGATTGTTTGATATACTGTATACCATTAACATACCACATTAACCCATAGTATTCAATGGCAACTTTAATAAAGTGAATAAACCATATAAGACAGTAAAGCATTGTAAATAAATGGTTAAAAATCCTGAATCCTTATACTCCAAAACCCCTGATTATAAGGATTCAGGATTTATAAACATTTATTTACAAGACTTTACTGCCTTAAATGGGGTTTTCACTAAATTAAATGTGCCATTAAATATTGGGTGTTAAATAGTTCAGTGGAATACAGTTCAGTTCAGCCGCCTACCTCTTCAGCTCAGCCGCGACTTGTGGACTGAGCTGAAGCACCGCCCCCTCAAGCAGACGGCAGAAGACTATTGGAGACTGCGTGCATTTGATTAGGTGCGCGCACCAGATCAAATAACCTGTATGACCTGAGTATAAGCCGAGTTTGGGTTTTTTGGCACAAATTTTGTGCCGGAAAAAACTCGGCTTATACTCGAGTATATACGGTAAGTGCATTTTCTGAGTCTACCTACTTATTTTAGCATGTACTCAACCCAAAATACTCTCTACTAAAAGCATCAGAATTTGGTGTCTGGGTTTGCACAGACAGATAAGATGACTAATTGGAAAAGTAGGATTTCCAAACAATAGTGAGGCAGGGAGAATGGATTCAGCAGCAGCTCTCTACAGCAGAGAACATCGGTGATTTATCTAAACAGGGCCCTCCTGCAGAAGGTTAAGTGACTGTAATCAACAATTAGTTTGGGGGTACTTCAAAATAACTGAAAGGGTAGAACTGAAATGTTCCTAACCAAAAAAAAAAAAAGATAAAAGACTGAGGATATCGATACCCCAGTCACGCCAATTTGATTAGTTCACATTAGTATGACTGCATCAAAACATCACTGTTATGTACCCATTAATTAAAAATTTAAAAAATTGATTCTGTACCCGTAGCACAGTGGTTACAGTGCTGGCCACATACACTGAGGCTGGCAGTTTCAAACCCAGCCCGGGCCTGCTAAACAACCGTGACAATTGTAACAGAAAAATAGCCAGTTGTTGTGGCAGGAGCCTGTAGTCCCAGCTACTTGGGAGGCTGAGGCAAGAGGATTAGTTAAGCCCAAGAGTTTGAGGTTGCTGTGAGCTATGATGCCACATCACTCTATTGAGGGCGACATAGTTAGACTAGTTTTAAAAAAAAAAAAAAAAAAAAAAAAAATTAAAAACAGAGACCTGAATGCAGAAGGTTAAGAACCACAAAATTAAAAAAAAAAATAAACCTTCAGATTGAACAATACATAAACCCCACATGATGATATATTGAAAAGAGCACCAGTGTTGGAGAATTTTACGTATCAGTACAAGAAATCGCTTAAAATTAATTTCTGCTATTATCTCGAGATATAGGAGACAAGAGTTACATAGCATAGAAATCTTCATTATATTCATGACTTGTTCTATGTATATTCTGTATATACTTATATCACATACAATATATGGCAGCATATATATAGGCTAGATATAATATTTATAGTACACATATGCATCTATTACATGTCAGTTTATATAACTGTTATCTTCTTCAATCTCTAAAATAATAGACAAAGTAGGAACCTTGGGGCTTTAGAATGAGTAAATAAACTCATAAAGCTAGCAAGTACAGGAGTGGAATTTTAACATATGTACTTGGTCACCCTCAGGTAACGTGGAGTCATGACGTCCATATTGTGACCAGTTCCCGCCAGCCTACCCTCAGATGGTGCCATTATGTTGTTTAAATCAGGTTTGCTCTTTTAGTGACTTCCCCATCTATATACCCAAGAAAAAGAGCACCAGGCGTATCAGCAAATAAGCAGTGGAGGAAGTGTCACTGCGGCAATCACATCAAAGAAGGTGACTGTCCTCAGCAACCAGCACAGAAGAGACTTAGACAATATTTGGAAACAACAGGGAAAACTGCTACAGATTGGTCTTCTGACCTCCCAGGAGCAGCAGATCTGCTGTCCAGCCCTTTGCCTTTGTATTTCTAGTTACCTTACAGGCTGCCCCAAGTGAGGCATAACGGATATGAAATGGACTCTAGAAGACAGTATGCTTACCTTAAGGATCAAGAAGGGAAGTCCAAGGTGGGGGACGCGGGGATGAACAAGACAGTGACAACAGTTAGTATCTATCGAGCGCGACTATGTGCCAGGAACTTTGTAGAGATCTGTTCATTTGCTACCATCGTCCCTGCTTCATACCTGAGTAAAGCGAAGCTGGGTTAGTTTAAGTCGTGACCGTGTGGTCTCCCAGCTGGTGAAGAGCAGATTCCCATTCCAAGCGAGGGAGGCTGACGCTCAGGTGCAGTCTGGGCTGACACAGCACCCTAGACACACCCTGCCCCCCACTCCACTGCAACCTCAGAACAGGGTTAGGGCTTGAATTGAGAGAGTTATTGACAGAAACAGAAAACTCACACATCAGGAAAGTGGTGAGGAGGAGTGTGGGTTATACAGAAGGTTAATTAGAAGGAAGAGAGATGGGCTGTGTGCTGGCTTGCTCTTTTGGCCTTGGCTTTGCACCTAACAGTTGATGCTTCAAAGCAGGGGGAGCTCACCATGTCTACCTGGATTTCAGTGACCTAATTCTAAGAATATTGGTGTGACCCTCCTTGTGTGCTTCACACCTGGTGGCAAAACTCAGTAACAATCTGTGAAGCCACAGAATATTTGTGAAGACTGTATCTAATACGTGAACTCTGAGAACCTGAAAGCAGAGACTAAGAATTCATTTTCCATTGGAATAAAAGCTGTGATATCAGCAACTGTCTCAGTGCGCTGAGATAGAGAGACTGGAACGCTGAAAAGTGTAGACGTCAATACAAGGTGATCAAAAACCAAAGACCTAGAGAACCAATGCAAAGATACCATTCTTATCTCATCTGAAGAAAGAATCTCTCAAAGGAGAATGAGATAGAGCAACATTCTGAACTATGCAAATATTTTTAGATAAGTTGTTTATGCACCAGACATCTATATATCTACACATACATTTAATATTAACTGTCTGCTCAAGTGCACCTCGTGTGAATGGCATGGGGCTAACCTACTGATTTTATTATTGGTATACACTTCACATTTAAGAACTTTGTACTGGATATTATTAAAAAGCAGTGTGCAGACTAGCTGATTTCAAATGAGTATAAATAATGCCCAGGCGTGAATTCTAATATCTCCTTATGCAAGTTGCAAGTAGGGGGTTTCATTTTCTGCTCAGTAGGAGCAGATTAACTAAATAAAAAACTCTTATTTTATCAGCCTTACTGCTTCTGAAATCCCTACTGTGTGTTTGGTAGTCTATCCAGTAGTTTTTAAAGCTATATTTCAGAACAGTTTTCAATAAACTTTATAAATGAACTTCCATCTTATAAATACGTGAGAAGAACAACTCCCCAGAGCTTCATTTAGCCAAGAAATTTTTACTACAAGTTGCATAGGATTGTTTTTACAATTCATCTTATAGGGTTTGATAAAAAGTGGCAAGATATCGAAAAAGTTGTAGATATTGAATATGTAAGTGAATTTAAAAAAATTCCTAAGAGTCTTTTGTTCTTAACACTAATTTTTCCTTGCAAAATTTCCTTGCACTTACTGTATAAGTACGAAATCCATGTTGTAGTTTCAAGTCAGCTAATGCTTCAAACTGTACAAAGTTACTGATCATTTTAAAGCCTCCATTTCTTCACCTGAAAACTGGGGGGCTTGCAATGCTGAGTATTCACAGCCACTGTATTTCTCAAAAGGTGTAATACTGAAGTTCTGAGGAGACTCAATACATTCTACCAGTCTTCTCATAAAAATTTGGGACAAATTAAGCATAAGAAAAAAGAATCAGGCTGGGCATGGTGGTTCATGCCTATAATCCCAATATTTTGAGAGGTTGAAGTCTTGAGTTCATGAGTTCCAGACCATCCTGGGCAACATGAAAAGACCTCCACCTCTAAAAAAGTATTTTAAAATAAAATAATCAGCGTATGGAGGTCTCTATCTAAGAATAAGGATTCTCATTAACTCCTCGTACTGATAAAAGTTGGTCTGGGGAATGAGTGGATTGAGGCAGACTTCACGTACCTTTCCTTAGTCAGCTGTGGACTGAGCAGGTCCCCTCTCCCAGGGCAAGGGTTAATGCCTAAGCTCACATCCTGGCCCAGAGCAGCAAAGGGCCCCTCTCTGGAGACAGAGAAAAGGGAACATCCTTCAGCTGAGTGTGCCATGTTATTCTGCCCACATTTCTTAGCAGCTAAGTCACTCTTCCTGGGGCTTGGGGTTAGATGGAGGAGAATGAGGGGTGCAGTACAGCCAGGACTGTTTGGACCAAAAATCTCTCCCAGGAAATCAGGAACAAGGAAGAAATGTTTTCCTTCTAAAAATTAAACTCTGATTCAAGCGATATCCACTGTGAGGAAGGAGGTCTTGGGTTTAAGGCGGACCAGTGGGTAAATCTTATTTATATAAAGCAGTCTTTTGCATGGGAGTGCAAATGTTTCTTCTTTCCCATAATCACTGACGCTCAGATGGAATAAGGATACTTCAGAGGTACCAGAAGTTGGGGTTCATATCTGACAAAATCCACCTATCATGGGAAGAAAGGGGGCCTAAGAGAGAAGGTGGGACAAGTTTTCAAAGAGAAAGAGCTAAACCTTGATGAGGAAGGACTGAGTTCACGAGGGCAGGTAGACAGCAGTTGACTTCTTGGGTGTGAAAAAGCCATGTAGCTGGGTGGCAGGAAACACAGGTGCTGCCCGAGCTCCAGTTTTCATCCTGACTCACCAGCTACGTGTCTTTCCATGAGCTACTCAACATCTCAATATCTTTGAGAGTCATTTTTCTCATTGCCAAAATGTATCCAGTCACAGGTTTTACCACATAAGTTAATACACACCACACACTTGGATGAGTGCCTGGCATGTCCAGGAGACTGTATCAGCTGGGATTTGTTGTGGTAGGACTTGCTTCACAGCCACTGCTCTGAGCTCCTTCCTGCGTGGCTTTTAAAACAATCTAGAAGGCTTTAGAAGGCAAAAAGAATGACTGAGTGTGAAATGCAACAGAAGCAACACTGTTGGTGGGAAGGAAATGAATACAGCCATTACGGCAAAACAGTTGAAGGTGCCTCAAAAATCTAGCAATAGAAATACCGTGTGATCTAACAATCCCATGACTTGGTATACATCCGAAGGAAATACTGATAAAACCAGTATCTCAAAGAGATATCTGCACGCCCATGTTTATTGCAGCACTAGTCACAGCAGCCAAGATACGGAATTAACCTGAGTTTCCAACTTTGCATGAATGGACAAAGAAAACGTAGAACATTACACCACGGAACAGGCAACGAAAGGGCAAAATTCCATTATTTGAGGCAAGATGGATGAGCTGGGAGAGCTTTATGTTAAGTGAAATAAGCCTGGCACAGAGATATAAATACTGAATGCTCTCACTTATATGTGGGAGCTAAGAAAGTTGATCTCACAGAAGCAGAGAGAGGAGAATTGGTATAGGAGTCTAGGTAGCCTGAAGTTGGTTACTAGATACAACAGCACAGCTAGAAAGCAGGGACAATTTCTACTGTTTTGAATGTTCTTCACCCAGCCTATCAGACATGGCGATCATAGCAAATAGCTTTTCCTTTTCTTACTTTAATGCCTTAAACAAAGGCCTTTTTCTCCATCTACTTTGAGTGTACTGAATCCACCAAGTTCCACGTATGGTGGCTTTACTTTTCTTCACCAATTTTCATATTTGAGTGGAAGAAAGAGTGGCTTTACTTACAGCAAGAGTTTACTCTGCTCTGCATCAAATTTTATTGCTTCTGTCAATGAAGTCTAGCCAGAAATTGGGAGTTACTGTTAATGTCAAAACCCAGGAAGGCTATGCTAACCAGTGAGATGAAAATGTGTCAAATGGTCTATGAAACTAGTGTATGGTGCCCCATGATCACATTAATGTACACAGCTACGATTTAATAAAAAATAATAATAATAAATATTAAAAAAACAAAATTAAAAAAAAGTAATTTCAGTGGTACAGAGGAAATGGTTCTTAGTATTTTTATTCGATTATTATCACTGAATATGAAGATAAAAGAAGAATCTCATTGGTGCTAGTCATCTGAGAATTCGTAAAATAACCCTTCCAATACAAGAAACAGCAGTAAAGGTAATCAGAAACAAGAAATTTTTTGTTGGTGACTGTGGCAAGAAAGTTCCACAGAAACTTCTGATCAGAAAGTTCAGGAACACAGAAGCAGGGTGAAATATTCTAAGTCAGAAGTTGGTAAACTATGCCCCACAAGCCACAAGCCACTAATTTTATAAATTAATTTTTTGTGGAACACAGTCATGTTCTTTCATTTACCTTGTTTGGCTGCCTTCACGTTAACAGCACAGATGTCAGTAACTGTAACAGAGATCGCATGACCTGCAAAGCCTAAGATGGTTACTATTCAGTCCTTTATATAAAGATTGCCCGGTTCTAAGTGATGTCATGGTCGATTTCCAGCAGAAAAGACCAAGATAACTGCTCTTGCTTACAAGGCAGCTGTATTTCATGGAAGTTTTGCCTGAATGAGGCAAGGATGTAGAAGAGACTGTTGACGGTGGATGGGGTTTGTAAAGATGGAAGTTGGGTGTTAAGGTGGATGACCACCTTGTCCCCAGAGGACACTCTGGAGGATGAAGTAAAGGACACACCACGGCGAAGCAAAGCTTTGAACACCAAACTAAACAGTTCACATCATACCTGGCAGCAAGAGGGATTGATAGATGTTGCTAGAAGGGAAGGCATGATCAATATGGAAACTGAGAATGATAACCCTGATGATTGAGTAGGAGTGTTTATAGAAAGAGTTAAATTGGGAAGGAGTGTGTGGAAATGTAGTTTACTCAGCTCTGTGCCCCAGGTACTTCCAGAGGTGTCCTGCATCCAGCAATCACACCAAATTTCTCTCCTGTAACAAAGCTACTGCACTAGTTCAGGAGTAAGTCAAGGACTGTAGCTCTAGGTAGGTGCTTAGTGGAGATAGAAAGGGGAAGACAATTAGGAAGAAAAAATATAGACCTTGCCTAATGATACTGATGAACTTCAAACCATCATGACAAGGCATACAGTGGATCACTAACTGAAAGAAAACATTGGGGGGAAGAGCACAGTTGACAGTGTTGACAGGAGGTAGTCAACTTGGCACTGGTAAAGGCAAATTTTAGATGAGAGCAAAGAGGGCTTAGTGCAAATGTCATCACTTGGTGGCAAATACGGGGATAGAGAGAGTTTGAGGCTAAATTTCTAACTTGTGAAACCATACAGGTGACACAACATGTCTTGGGTGAGTCATCCTTTAAAATCAGAAGATTTCTAATGAAAACCGTATACCTACTTTCTCTTAAAGTAATTGGGAGATCCCACCAACACTGCACCCTCTTCACACATGAGACTGACAAGTGGGAGCCAAGGAGAGGTTGTTCTCAAGAAGGCCTGGGTCCCTAGGGTGCAATAGCCCGACCACACTCAAGGCTTCCAAGAAGGGAGGCCAAGGGTCCTTTGCAATTTTATCTTTTTCTTTAGTAGGGACTCTGTTCCCATATCAAGGTGAGAATGAATGAGAGAATGTTCGGCAAAAATTAACATCCTTTTGAGATGGCCATAACTAGAGGTATGTGCTGTCTTCCTCCACCCAACAATATTGGATAGATTAAAGTATAGGTTCATGCAAATGTATGAACTTAAGTTTACTTATACTTCTTGTTATAGAAGGCAGCTGTATTTCATTGAAGCTTTTGTTATAAGATCACTTTGATCTTACTTTTGCTTTCTCAGAAGACAGAAGGATGAGGACGCACTGAATCCATGCCACACTCTTGCCTATCTGTGCAGCATGGCCGCCCTGTTATCATGCACGCCACACCACTGATTCTTGCCTGTCTGTGCAGCATGGCTGCCCTGTATAATGTCTACCCTTCTCCTGTCTGCCTGTCTGTCTTGCTTTCTAATAACTATGTCCTACATGCTGTAGTTATACATGTATCATAAACATTTTAAAATAAAGATCTTTGGGAGATCTTGAGGGATGTGTCAAAGCTGAAAAGACTACACATTTATTTTGTTAATAGTATTGTTTTTTAAAACAGAGTCCACTGTGGTAAAATGACTGTTTTTCTTCCTTGTACAAAATGAGCATCTGAAAGAAAGGGTAGTTAAATTAACAACTGAGTCAGAAGGAGACAACAATATCCTAGCTGTGTATAATCCACATTTCCTGTGATACCAGCTCATCATTTTAGCCAAGGGAAGGATCCACAAAAAGTAAAGTAACAACTTCCCCACAGTGTGGTTAAGTAGACAGGGAAACATCGTGATTTGCCCTCACTTTATTAATACCACTTTCTGTTTACTTTGACTCTGTCTCTGAGGTGCTCTACTAATTTTTCAGACAGTATCCAATTAATCCCTAACTACGTAGGTGGCAGCATTTCAGATTAAATTATCTCTCAGTCACTTCCTCATTAAAAAAAGAAAAAAGATGTCAAGTATATGACAAAGCATCTTGTCAAAATGATTTCGCAGTTGAACAAGTCTTGCAAAAGAAGAGCGAGTCACTCCCAGTTGCTCCTGCAGATCCACTCTTTGGAGGGACAGGCACTCAGGCGACATGGGCTCAGTCTTACTGGGAAGTACAATAGTGAACAGCCTCTTCCAGGATTGTACACAGGAAATGAAGAATCAAAGAAACTGGGAATCCAAGAGGAGTATGGCTCCTTAATTACAAAAGCAATAGAAAAGCACTTTGGAATTACAATGAGAGTTTATGAGAATGTTCCTTGAAACCTTCTGCAGAGGAACTGTCTCCTACTGCACAGAATTCCTGAGTTTCATCACAGTCAGGAAATCTTTTAATACCTTCCTGTACAGTGAGGTTAGAATAATCAGAATGCAGAAAATGTTAAGAAGAATGTGACGTCATTTATTTCCAAAAACCTTAAAAAGTCTGCTAATTATGCTATGTTAACACTAGTATCCTCAAAAGAGTCCCTTCCGCCTTCAAATTTACTTTCAGAGGCAATGAACCCAAAACAAAGAATGACCCTAAGAAAGATCCACTTGGTTCAAATACTGTCTGTCATACATTTTACAAAAGGAATTATGAGGTCAGCAGCAGATAGCACCGTGACCTTCAGGGGTCAGAGGAGAGCAATACCTTAGAATCATAAGGATACAAGCAAAGTTAGCAAGAAAAGGCTTCTGAGAATTTAGATTCATGAAAGCACAAATAAACTAGTTCCCTGTGTTTTTATATCATGTTCTTCATTCAATCATTTGACGGATATTTTACTGAAAGTCTAATTTCCAACCACTAAGTGAGGCACAGGCTATCACAGAGGAATATAAAGGTAGGATATATAAAATGTATAGGCTGGTGGAGAACAGAGACACACCAGCCCTTGTAACACGGTGTAATTATTAAAGAGTTGGACGGTTCAGGGTTACATAGGAGCAATCTGGATATGGGATGTTAGAGAAAGCTCCCTGGAAGAAGTGATATTTAATCTGAGATGCTGAGAGTGAGTAGGGGCTAGACAGGTGAACTGGAGGTGGGGAACAGAGCAGGGACGAGGAAGGATTCTCAGCAATAGGATTGTGTTGTTTTAGCTGATAAAAGAAACAGCTCTACCAGAGCATGTGGATTTCCAAGCTCAGTGCAGTTACTGTGCAGGGTAGAAACTTCCAGCCTTCTGGGTGCTTTTTCCCCTACAGGGCCACAAGGGTACCCATCACAGTTGCATGTCCCAGTGGACAGAGGTTCCAAAAAAAGTCATGCAAAAAAGAGAAATGATAGATTCAATGGTAATATGAGAAAATGCTTATTCTATGATCAAGCAGCATGGCTCGCAAAGACACGTGGGTGTCACTGGGCTGTTGCTGCAGATTAATCTTCCTAATGCTATGTTATGTTTGAGGTACACCATGTTCAAACCCATCAGTGACCACCCTCCATTCCATAAGATGTTACCATTTACCATCCCAGCTCATTATTTCCCCCCAAAATACATTCCAGCATACCAACACATATCTACACTCCATTCCTGCCTCGCCACGTACAGAGATTCTTGCTCTAACTACAGTGATCTGGCTTATATCTCAGACCCCCAAATACTACTCCTGCAATCAATATCTGTTCAAATATCACCAGGTGCTACATTTTTATTCTGAGATGTCCTACTTATTTCTGTGTTTCATGTAGTAATATTCAATGAAATGTCACTTTTCTTTGTCACAAAACTTTCGACACATGTCTGGGCATGGTGGCTCATGCCTGTAATCCTAGCACTTTGAGAGTCCTAGGTGGGGGGACTGCTTGAGCTGAGTAGTTTGAGACCAGCCTGAGCAAGAGCAGAGTGTTGTGAGTGCAGTGAAATGAGCAAAGGTAGTATTTATTTAAAACTAAGCTTTTTAAAATTGAAAAAAAAAAACCAAAAACCCAAGTACATGGAAAAATTTAAACGGTGTCGATACAAAGTAAAATAAAAAACAAAAAGCACAGTAAAAAAAAAAAAAAAAATCCCTGACTGCCACGTTCTAAAATACTTCTTTCAAAACTCAAAATCTGTTAGCAGTTTGATAGTGTTACTGAGATATTCTCCATGTGAATCTGTGATTTGTGAACGCCTGTGCATGAAAGCCACATATATACATGTGGAACTGTCTGTTACTATACTCAACAGGACTCCTTCCCCTAAATTTATATAGAATGAGTCTTATTCCAGGTCATCACATTTGGATACACCCTATTCTATTTAACAGCTATTGTAATATTCCATTGAATGGAAACACCAAAATGTATTAGTTTCCTATAGATAGAAGCAAATTATTTTCTGTCTGTTGTTCCTACAAATGATGTTGAAGCCACAGTCATGCATTTTAGAGTATAAGAGAACAGGGGTTAGAATTCTCACTCTGCAATTTATGGCTGCGGGACTTTGGAGATGTTACTTCACTCATCTGAGCCTAAGTTTCTTATTCTGTATATTAGGGCTACTCTAGGATTGCCTGAGTTAAAATGGATGGAGTACATATCCTGGCGTATGGTGGTACTCAATACATTCTGTCACTTATTTTTCCAGGACTGTTTTACACATCATGTAAGGTGCTGCTCCTGTGCTGACCACCTCACAGTGCCTGTTACATATAAGCTTTGCACAAAGCTGTAAAGATAAATAAATATATGTACATAAATAGTGGGTATGTTACATATACACTCATATACACACACGCAAACCAAAAAAGGCCTTTACCTACATAATAACACATTTTGTTGTTTATTTTTTCCCTATAGATTGGATCTCTCACCTGATATCATTACTTTTCAGCCTAAACCACTTTTTCAGCATTTCATTTAGTGCAAGTTGGCTATTGACAATCGTCTTATACTCTGTCTGCCTGAAAATATCTCATTTAATCCTTATGTTTCAAAGGGTATTTTTTCTAGATGTAGAATTCTAGGTTGGTACACAGTTATACATGACAACGTTTCGGTCAATTATGGATTGCATATGTGACAATGTGGATAATAAACTGTTCATATAATAAACTAAAAATATAGATATTGCTTAAGAGATCTCCCCCCCTCCAGCTACCTTTAAACTCAGAGAAGTAGCAAGAGAAAGAAGATTCTGGTTTCGAGAGGGTCAAAAGAAAACAACCAAATTTCAGTAAAGTTTCACCATCTGCCCGAGTAATTATGTGCTGGTTTAGAATCCTTTGATAACACACAAAGTCACCCAACAATGCATTTCCCCATTGTTAAGAGGTGCATGATGACATATATATACAAATGCACACACACACGCACAGGTACACAAACAGTGTCCGTGAAGTTTGCATGCAATTTTAAAACAGTTATCAATTTTTAAACTACGTGGTTCTACTGTTAATTGCCCTCCAGTAGGTCTGCTGTCAAGTTAGCCGTCCTTCTTACCTTTGCTCCCCTGTAGATCATGTATGCGTCTCTCTTTGTTTGGCTACTTTCAAGATTTTCCCCTTATCTTTGGTTACAACAGTTTGACTCCAATGTCTATTGTGTGGTTTTCTTTGCATATAGACTGCTTGGGTTTCCTGAGATTGTAAAATCTGCAGGTTGCTGTCTTTGTTTAATTTATGGAAAAAAATCGTCCAATACTTTATCAAATATTTCTTCTGCCTCATTCTGTTTCTTCTCTCCTAAAGGAATTCTGGTTACACTGATATCAGAGTATTTGACATCGTCCCACAGTTTCAGGCATTCTTTTCCATTTTTTTTTTTCAATTCTTTATTTTCTATGTGCATTTTTGTTTACATAGTTTCTATTTATCTGTCATAAAGTTGACTGATCCATTCTTACGCTGTATCCAGTCCACTGTTAAATTCATGGAATGAATTCTCCATAGCTTATATTTGTTACGTCCAGAATTTCCGTTGAGTTCTTTTAATAGTCTCTGCTGCTCTGCTGATATTCCACGTGCTGATTGACATCGTGTACTTTTTCTGCTAGATAGTTTACAATTTTTATTGTATATATTTTAAATTATTTATCTAATCATAGTAACATATGTACCATTTCTAGATTTGTATCTACTAACTCTTTCCTCTTTTGACTGTCAGTCACGTTTCCTTATTTCTTCAACATTTTGTTAATATCTAATTTATATGGAACATTACATGCAAAGAAGAGTTGGTCTCAAGGTAAAAACATTTTTCCAGTAATGGACACATTACTTCTTCTGTTAGGCTGCTAAGGTAGGAATAAGTCCATCTTACCTCAATTTAATCTTTGCTTGGGCTTTTTACATCTTTGATTCAGTTAACTTCTGGGGGTAGAACCAAGACTTTCCTTTGGTGAAGACTTGGAAACTTAGCACCAGTTAGACTCTAGACATTGTTCTTTACTTGTAGCCAGACAACTGGCTTTCCCACTATGAGAGATCTTTGTTTGCTTTCCCTGTTTGCTACCAGCTCACATTCCCTCTAGTCCTAGTCCTGCTTACTGCATCTTGAGAGTTCTCTCTCAACCCTGTCCCAGCCCCAATAAGCCTCACTATGCATCAGACCTCAGTAAATGTCTCCCAGAATTCCTGCTCTTCTCAAAGCCTTCAGCAGTCACTACTCGTATCTGGGAAGCTCCAGCGTGCTTCCAAAAGGCTTCTCTCATCTTTCCTGCTCTTCCTCAGCCTTTGGCATCCATTGTTTTTCACCGAGCGAAGACCTAGGGTTCTATGATGAGCTCACATCTCTGTCTTATAGCCACGCCCTCAGCCTTGTACTTGAAAAATATGTACTTTGTGGTCCATGGGAGCAGGTGGATGGATGGATGAAGAATGATTGTGTAGCTGGGACTCCTCAGGATTTTCAACCACCACATAATCTCTCAGGCAGATGTTAAAACTTTTTTAAAAATTTGGTTGGTTTCTTCTTATCCCCTCAACACCAGAGTCCTCCCTCTCTTGCTACTTTCCTAAGATTAAAGGTTGCTTGGGGTCTCTTAATCAATTTCTATATTTTCAGTTTATTTCACCTTCTTTATTTTTCCAGGTCTTGGATATATTTAAAAACCTGTGATATTGTAGCATATCTAGACTATTCACATTTTTTGGACAGTAGTAAAAGTCTCTTACAATTTTCTAAATCTTAGCTTGAATTGTAAGTTCCCCAGGCACGGTTGTCATTGCTCTTTTTATATTAATGTTCCAATCCTCATGACTTTAAGAATTATTGCTAGCCTTGACTCAATTATAGAGTCAGAAATGGAGTCACAGAAAGATTAAATAACTTACTTAATTCATGTAGTTAATGATTGAGTCAGGTTTTTAATCTTAGGAACACCAATATAATCCACTATTCTGTTTGTCTTAATCACGTCATACAGAACTAGGTGAACTTTGATGAATTCATCATGCTACTTTAACTCAGAATCTTTGCATATACTGACCCAAGGCCCAGAATGTTCTCTTCTGGACAGTCTGTGGATCTAACTATGATCCAATCTCCAAAACCCAAATCTTGCCCTCTTGGTAATCTTCTATATCCTCCACTCCCTTGAAAACTATCCTATTTTACCTGTGTTTACAGACTTTTTCAATCCTGTGTCATAGATTTTAAAAATTGTGTTAGCTTTGAATCCAATGGGACCATTTGATTTCACTTTGGAGGTACTACTCTTAAAAAAGATATCTGGAGGTTGAAAGAGAAAAACATTAAGAATATTATTTGAAAATGTAATCAATATACTTTTAAAAAGTAACTTTATCCTGTTTTAAAACTTTGCAGATAATCTATATATAGCAATTGTTATTCATAACTACATCCATGTTGGCATCTACCACTTTACTGACACATTTCAAAAGGAAGATTTCTCACTTCAGGAGTCTGGGCAGAGATTTATACAATGTAACAAGCATTGTGAAAATAATCAGGCCGTTCACTTCATTACTATGAAGACTTCATAATGTGCAGACCAGAGAGACCAGTAATTTTATCCACTCACGATCCATGCCCATGTAATATCATAACCAGTAACTGGAATCAAATTATCTCCACTGATAATTTGTTAGGATAGGAGAAAAAAGTAACACCTTAGCAGCAACCGTTCTTTAAGAATTCAAAGAAATTCTATTCATTTTTTCCCTTTCTATGTTTTCTACAATACCATACACTAGAAGGTAACTTTGAGGAAGAATGTAAATCATGATTATTAAAGATCAATAGATGATTTCCTCATAATCCTCAACCACAGAATTTCACCTCTCACCACCATTTTATGTCATTACTTGAAATATTGACACTAATGAACTTTCACTAGAAATTTAAAATATATGATAATCCAAATACTTAGAGCTAGATACTAATATCATAAATACTCATTTTAATACACAATAATTTTTAGAAGACTTAGATTTACAGAAAAACTGAGAAGATATGCAAATAGCTCCCATGAACCCCCATGCAGTTTTGCCTATTATAACATCTCACATCAGTATTATACATTTGTTACAATTAATGAATCAACGTTGATACATTAACTAAAGTCGACCATTTTTATCAATATTTCTTTAGTTGTAAATTAATGTCTTTTTTCTGCTTCAGGATCCCAACCAGCATATCAAATTACATTTAGTTGTTATGCCTCCTTGGGCTTGTGTTTGCTTATTTTTGATGAACTTGAACGTTTTGAGCAATATTAGTTAAGTAACTTATAAATCACCCACAATTAGAATTTGTCTGATGTTTTTCTCATGATTATATTGAAGTTATGGATTTTGAGATGGAAAGCCACAGAGGGAAAATGCTATTTTCATCACACCATATTACATACATTCTATTAGTATAAATTAACACTATTGATATTAATAGAACTATAAATTTATAAAATTGTTTTTTTACAGACAGTTGCACTGGCTCATACCTATAATCCTAGCACTCTGGGAGGCCAAGATAGGTGGATTTCTTGAATTTTGAGGATTTTGAGACCACCCTGAGCAAGAGTGAGATCCCATTTCTACTAAAAATAGAAAAATCAGCCAGGTGCTGTGGCAGGTACCTGTAGTCCTGACTACTGGGGAGGCTGAGGCAGGAGGATCACTTGAGCCCAGAAATTTGAGGTTGCTGTACACTAGGATGAGGCCTTCTCAAAAAAAAAAAAAAAAAAAAATGGTTTTACTCATAAAGGTCTTATATTAGTAAGATAACTTGGATCACATTCTTATTTATTACTACATATATGGGTGTGTGTATATATGTACACAAACACAACATGGGTGGTTTGTTCTTACTTAATTATCCCTTAATCAGACTACACATAATTTTGTCAACTTAATTTTACTTAGGAATTAAATCATCCCTTTTCCTAATTGTTTTGTTGTTCTTCACAGACCTTCCTCTTAATTGCATATATTTGTCTGGTACTTTGGTATCCCCAGACAAATATAGACATAAAAATGTTGATTAACCTTATTCTTGAGAATAAGCAGCATCAATCATTATCTCCCTGTAGCCCAAAACAGCATAGTGTACTACAAACTTATGTAGATGTCTACTTTAATTCCATACATCAGTAATTGCAGTCCAATGTTATAAAATCATACCATTTTATGAATTCCAAAAAAGTGAACACTAGCCAATTAAAATGATTTTTAGATAACTTTTGGAAGGGTAGCTTATTGTTATTATTAATTAGTTATTTGTATGCAGTAGCCCACTTTTTGACATAGGTTCATTTCCTTATGTTGAATGAGTTTGCATTGAGTTGTCTGTGTCCTTCGTAGGTGATTACATTAATTCTCGATGATGTTTTTATTTTTTGATTACCTATTTCCTTATATTCTCATAGTATATCATTTTGTTATTATTGATTGAGAACTTTATTTAGTAAACAATTGAGAACAATAAAGTTCTCAATAAATTGAAATTGAAATTGAGTCACTATTTCATATGCTGGTTGGATGGTTACAAGAGGGGGTAAAACAAATTAGCAAACACAAGCTGACACGTATGCCCACATGTACACCAACAAATAAAAACAGAGAAATAGGTACACATACTATATATGTAACAGTCATTTTAAATGCTATATACTGTTATAATTATACATGTTATATACTGTTATAAATATACATGTTATATACTGTTATAATTATACATGTTATAATTATACAAAAATACATATATATTTTCTCTTAAATTGTATCTCTTATAATTCATTCGTACCAGAGTTAATAAAAATAAAAATAGTAGTGCCAAGAAATGAGCCACAGAATTGCCATTCTAAAACTAAATCAAGGTAAGTGATAGAAGATTTCTAAATCGTGGTATCTGTATACCATGGAATAATATTCAGCAATGAGAAAAAATTGAGACTTTATAGATTTTTATGTTTACCTGGATGGATTTGTAACACAATCTTCTTTGTGAAGTATCTCAAGAATGGAAACAAAAGTATCCAATGTACTCCATCCTAATATAAAACCAATATATAAACAACTACACTCCTTGCACAAAAGAAAAAATACAAGTATAATCTAACAAGGGGGAGGGAAGGAGGGAGGAGGGAGGACGATTGGCAGAATCGTACCTAATGTGCCCAATGTGAGGGTATCCAGCAGGTCCCCCAGTGAAGGGCTCAACTGCAACTCGAACTTTACCTTAGAAAGGAAAGCCATGTAACCTAAACATTTGTACCCTCATATTAATCTGAATTTTTTTTAAAAAAGTCAAAAGAACAACGAAAGAAAGAAAGAAGGAAGGAAGGAAGGAAGGAAGGAAGGAAGGAAGGAAGGAAGGAAGGAAGGAAGGAAGGAAGGAAGGAAATTTCTCAGTACCTACACTTGCAACAGAGGGTGGTCCGCAGGAAGGATGTGACAGAAATCAGAAGCTGAGTATACACACATAATTAACTATCTTCCACTGTTTGGGAGCTAATAAGCTCGCAGTCACTTCTGTTCCATCTATCTATGAAGTGGGATTGAGCACAGCAGAGCAGGTGCGTGGAACGCCAAGGTGCTTTTGCTGAAGGTTTTTTCTGCTCTCACTTACTGGGGTGTCCCTTCTACTTGTACATGGAACCAACAGAACAAAGCACTTGAGGAGTCTGGCTCCTGGGAAACTGCCACGTGTGATGCCTCAGGGCTCCGTACAGACCGTAAGGAAGGTACCACCTGGCAGGTGTCAGCCGCAGCTGCCTTCCCACCCCAGGCTGGGGGCCACAGTCAAGGTCTCAGGCCCCACTGCTTGGTCCTGCTCTCCACTTGGGTATTCCTAGCTTCTCCCAGCGCCTCTGCTGAGAGCGATGGGGAGAGATGGGGGAACCTGGAAGATACTTTTTCCCACTCACACTCAAGTGTCCAGAACATTCCCATCCCTTCCCTCTCACCCTGCCCTGGACAGCCTCTGGTGTCCATAAAAGTGCTAGAACCTTCTGTTTGAGGCTCTTTCAGCAGTAAGAAAACCCCACTTATGCCCTGCTTCACCTGAACTTGACTGTGCCATTCCATGGGGGAAAGTGGAACACAGGGGTTGGTATCTCTTGGGTTTTGACCTCTTGCTTATGCCATTAAAGTATGACATATAAAGTGATTAAAGGCTCCATGCTTTCCTTTTTGGCTTGTTTCGATCAGCTACTCCAACACCTAAGACTTCAGCTGGCTCGCTCTCTCCCAGCTCAGCCCAGCACCTGACACCACTTTTTAATAAGCAAAAGTGCAACAATAAAATATTTAAACTATGCTATCGTAACTGAGTAAGTTATTTTGAATTCTTGAAAGCACAATTCATCAGATTATCTTGTAGAATCAGTATAGTGAATTCATGTCCATTTTTCAGAATTATTTGAAATATTAGAAGGATATATAGCTTTTATATATATAATAGGAAATCTTAAAAGACATATTTGATACCAGGCTGGAAACTCAACCCTTTATGATTACTTCTGCTAGAAACTATTTTACTTCACTAAAAATTTTACAGGAAGTGAATTTAATAAAAAGTAAAGCCTTTTAGTAATTTTGTACTTTAATACATGCATTTTATTTTTCTCAGCCAAGTCCTCCACAAAGCACAGCTGAAGCAAGATCACATCAAGGGTACATATCAAATCTATTAAGTGTAGATTTTAAATTTATTAACACAATAATTAAGAAATTGAGGTGAGGTTAACCAGTTTGATGTAAGCACTGAAAATTGTGCATAAAATCTGCACATTGTACCCATAAATGCATTAATGTATACAGCTATGATTTAATAAAAAATAAAATAAATAAATAAAGAGAAAATGCCTTCTATAAAACTATCAAAACTATAAAAAAAAAAAATAAGGAAGGGAAGCAAAGTAAGAACACAGAACAATGTTGTGTGGTGCTGGGTTTACTCCACCCTGAACTGGAAAGAAATGATGCTCAGTAGAACCTATGCCCTCCGTGCATGGACCCAGTAGAACCTACGCCCTCCGTGCATGGACCCAGTAGAACCTACGCCCTCCCTGCACTGACCCCCACCTCAAGTTGATCTCATTGTCATAGACCAGACATGCCTCACTAGTACATGTCAATACAGTAGGCCCAGGTCCTTATGTTGCCCACCTCCACTTGTGGACCGGTTCACCTCACAGAGTTTCTGCTGTAGTTGGCCAGGCAGATGTGCCAGGCAGACACTGAGGATTTTCTGGAAAGAGGAAATGACATTAAGACCTAGGAAGAGGAAATGACATTAAGACATAGGAAGGAAGAAAGGAGGGGAAATTATTGGACTGGCTCCCTCCTGTTTCCAGCTGGTCAAGGTTCACACCACAATGTGTTAACACCTGCACAATTCTGAGTTGCCTTTCTGGGGCCCTAGACGGCCTCTCTACAACCCAGATCTGTGACTCGCAGGGTAGCATTTTCTATGAAGTAATGGCGGGGTGGGTATTAGACTAGTTCAGCTGCCATAACTAATTGCCACAAACTGAATGGCTTAAAACAATACAAATGTATTATGTCAAAGCCCTGGTGGCCAGAGGTATAAACATCAAGGTGTCAGCAGGGTTGGGGAAGTTCTGAGGGGGAATCTGTCCCCTGTGTCCCCTTTCACAGCAGCTCTAGGTTGGTTGATGTTTCTTGGCTTTCAGCTACTTCCTTACACTTCCTGCCTCCAGCTTCACATAGCTTTTTCCCCCAGGTCTCCTGTCTCAAATGTCCCTCCCTTTTTTCTGATAAGGAGGCTGTCTTTGGATTCAGGATACACCCTAACCCAGGATGATCTCATCTCTAGGTCTTTAATTACATCTGCAAAACCCTTGTTCATAGATAAGGTCACTGACATATCTCTTGGGGACTGCTCTTCAGTCCGCTACGGAGTGAATGGCTTAGAGTAAGGTGTGAGTGTCCTACAAACCAGGAGCTTCTGAGACAACTGCCAGTTCAGGAGTGTGACGAGGGCAGTGACGAGCACCGTCAGAAAACGGGTGAGGCTTTTGGAAAGAAGGAGGCTGTCAAAGGAATCTGAGAAAGTGCCCCAAAGTTAGTTAATGTCCAGGTTGAAGATTTTCATGTGACAGTAATGATAATTGAAATAACACTCATTCCTTGAAACATTTGTTAAGAACCTTCAATGTGTCAGGCCCTGAGGATACCAAGATGATTCATAAACATATCTTAAAGAGCTTACAGTCTAACAGGCAGACGGAGACCTATAAAATATCCTTATAATAAATATAATATAATTATATTGCAACCCCGATAGTAAACAATCTAGATTTCCTTGTTGGATAAACACTGAATAACAGACTAAAACTCAAGACTTTTGACTCCTAGTATAATTTACCTTCCTCTTTGCTACTTGCCTTTTATATATATATTTTATTTTTGAGACAGAATCTCACTATGTTGCCTTGGGTAGAGCGCTGTGGCGTCACAGCTCACAGCAACCTCAAACTCTTGGGCTTCAGAGATTCTCTTGCCTTAGCATCCGAAGTAGCTGGGACTACAGTCACCTGCCACAATGCCTGGCTATTTTTTGTTTTTGTTGTTGTTGTAGTTGTCTTTGCTGTTTAGCTGGCCTGGTCCGGGTTCAAACCCCATCGCCCCAGTGTCTGTGGCCAGCACCCTAAACACTGAGCTACAGGCACTGAGCCCTTTTTATATAAATGAATAACCTCTGATCTTCCCTTATGAATTCTGGCTTCTACAACTCCAGTGTAGTTTTTCATTCTGTAGAAACCTTGTTAGTCTGTTGGTATAATGCTATTTACTAATAATGATCATATCTATTTGGAAGTCTAGTCGTATCTTTCCTAATTTGGCTCAGATTTTGGATTTATGGGAATAAATAGATAAAGAACAGAAGTATCACACATAATAGATACTTGAGTTCAAGGTCATACTGAATCCTTACAGCTTTAGTACAAGAGAAGATAGAAAGTCATCACAAATTAATCATTTCATTTAAAGCACATTACAACACTAAATTCAAAGAGAAAATTGCAAGAACAGCATCCAATTTTCACTGTTTTATAAATCAGTATGTCAAATGCTAAACAGTAAAACGGTATTGTCTCAAATACTTAAGTGTACCATGCAAAGCAAAGAATTTAAAAACCCGACTGCTGTTTCTGGGAGCTCACAAAAATTCCTCCCCAAATAGCAAATTTCATTTATATAGGATTGGCAACTGTCTCCCTCATTTTGCCAAAAAACAGATGCCAAACATTAACTTCAGTGAATTTAATTTTCTGAGGGAGAAAAATTATACTTTAAAATAAGGACATACTGAGCCATTATTCATAGGAAAAATATATATATTTACCATCGTAGTGGTAGAAGCACATTCCACGGCTAAAGGCACATGAGGATGTCTCTGCATTTGTCCCTGTAATTCAGAAGCTTCCAAGAAAACTCAGGAATGATCTTACAACTTGATATAGCTTATTTTCCTTATCAATAATACAAGAAATCATGGACTTTTTTTTAGAAGCTGTAATGAACATGTAGGGAGCATTTCTCAATGATGCAAAATGGACATTTTCACTCTTGGGATAACAAGAGTCATAGTGAAGGGAAGCAGAGCCTTTCACAAGGGTATCCAAGCCTGTTCCATTACTCAGACAAAGTCTTGGAAGCTTTTTAGAGAAAAAAAACTGTAAGGGGCCATGTGCTTTTAGCATAATTCCATCTGTTTCACCACTCAGAACTCTTTAACACCTTCAGACTTTGAGAAGACAAACGATCACATTTTGCCATCTTTTCCTTTTGGAATAAAGCTGGGAGGGGAAACTTGCTGGAGAAAATGATGAGTTCTATTTTAAGGGCAGCACTCTGGGAAATAGGGAAAATACAAGTGATCCAACTCCCTCAGCAAGAGAAGACCATGATGTGAACCACAACTTGCTTTAACCCAAGATTCAAATTAGCTCATCGAAAAATCCATGAGCTATTCAGTGTAAGCACGACAGCTATGGACTTTAAAATAAAGCCAGTAAGTAAAGCTCACAGACTGTGTCCAGCACCACAGCAAGAATCTACCCACATTTCTTTTAAGGTCAGTACATCTCTCGCATAAGAAATAAAAGACATGTAAGCCAAACAGCCCATATTCGTTCATTCATGATTAGAACCTGTTTATCAAAGGGAATTTAAAACAAATAACAAAAAGAAAAACAAGCATCCCTCTTCAAGGTATGTATTGTGTTTGAAGTCCCTGTGAATGGAATTCTTAAAAAGATGGGGTTACTTTCTTAATTGCTAACTGTATCATGTTGAAGAAAAAAATAAAAGGTTGGGCATGGTGGTTCATGCCTGTAATCCCAGCACACTTTGGGAGGCCAAGGGAAGAGGACGGTTTGAGGCCAGAAGTTCAAGACCAGCTTGGGCAGCAGAGAAAGACCTGTCTCTATAAAAAGTTTTCAAAAAACTTAGCCAGGGTGGTGACAAACATCTGTAGTCTCAGTTACTTGGGAGGCTGAGAGCGGAGTATTGTTTGAGCCCAAGATTTTGAGGATTCAGTGAGCTATGATTGTGTCTGTGTACTTCAGGCTGGGTGACAGAAAGACCCTGTCTTTAAACAAGAAGGAGCAAAAGAAGGGAGGGAGGGAGGGAGGAAGGGAGGGAGGAAGTTAGTTTGTCTAGAGAAAAAGTAAGTAAATGTAGTCACCCATTTAAAAAGGGCAAGAACAGAACACTTCTTATTTTAAAAAATGTATTACTCTCTCTCCAGGGTTATAATACCTTTATAACGTATGACGAGGACACAGGACAGGTGTCCAAAGACCTGAACTTTATTGCCCATTCTGACTTAATTACATAAGCGACTACAGAAAATTGATTGAAACCTCTCAGACCCAGTGTTTCCTCATTTGTCTAATACAGATAACACCATCCTCCTCTCTATATTATGGAGCTTTTATAAACTCAAATCTGTTTAACAGAAGGGTAATTTAGGATTTAAAATATTAAATATTGTATAATATGTAATTTAAAATTAATAATTCTTCTTTGGGGGAATATAATTGATATGTAATTAATTATTCTTCTTTGGGAGGTGAGGGTTCTGATACCCATGCACAGTCAAAACTCCATACATAACTTTGGCCTCCCCCAAACCTTGACTACTCACAGCCAGCTGCTGTATGGAAGTCTTACAGATAACACAGTTGATTAACACTCATTTTAAAGGCCACGTGTATTTATACTATATTCTGCAATAAAGCAAGCTAGAGAAAAGTACATGTGTTCACCTCTTTAGTAGGCTGAGAATAAGGAAGAAGAGATGGGGGACGTGGAAGGGAAGGGAAGAGAGTTGGGGACCCCAGATATAACATTCACCAAAAAAATAAAATAATAATAATCCACACACATGATGACCCACAGAGTATAAACCCGTGTAGTTCAAGGGACAATTGTGGATCTCAGCACTCAGACTTGAAGGTTTTAAATTAGTCAGTGTGATGAGGATTATCTAATCCAAGTTACCTGCCCAGCAATGCGGATGTGAAGAAATGGAAGTGTGGAAGTGACTCCTGGCCTTACATACCTCCTACTTTGCTGGTGGAAGAGAAAACTAGAACAATGTCACTGATGGCATAAAAAGGCACAGCTGCCAAGTAACCCGCACACGTTGCCAACATCATTCACATCCTTCGGGGGTGCCCAGCTTTTTTTTTAAATTCTTTACTGCACATTGGAAGAATAAGAGTAATCTTGGACCACACATTAAATACGCAAACACCAAAGAAAGTTAATGAGCAAAAGAAAAGGTCCGTGGATACTTTTTGTGGTATCCAACACCACAGATAAGCAAAAGTCCTCACGAAATCAGGGCTGCAGGATGGACACCCCTATATCTACTTGACTTTGGCGAAACCACTTTGCCTATCAAAGGATATTAACAATCTCCCCCGTTAACCAAGATTCTCCATCCACTTCGTCCCTGCAACTTTAGTTGAATTTTTCTTTATTCACTTCCTATGCGATGGTCAGAAGGAACATTCGCCTACAGAGCACACAGGACAAAGCTCCCTGTGAACTGAGGAACCTTACCCATCTCTGTAACATTAGTAAGCAGCGCACTGCAGACTGGCAGGTCACAGATGTTTAAGATAGATTCCCTCCCTTCATAAATATAACTTAGAAAACATCTTGCCTCCATTTTATATTTTAATATGATGGTTAAACATTTGCACAGAAATGTTATAGATACCTAAAGAAACGGAATTATATTTTAGGAGAATAAATCAAATGAGAGATATAGGTTTGGAATTTCGTAGGGAGAAACTGTGACTCATGTCGTTGCATTTGTGCACTCTGCACATTTTAGGGACTTGGAAAGCTGCGCTAGACGTTCATGACCCACCTCCTTTTAGGAAGCACAGGTGCACACAAACGCACTTAAATTTGAGATTGTTTACGCCTCTGGACTTTGAACTTTATAACAGTGCGACTCTATCATTAAAAATATGTATGCATTCAGAGTTAATAAGATCTTATTGATGCAGATAAAATCATGGTTTATAAAATGATTCCCACATTATGTGACTTAAATTTTAGCTAAATTGTTGATTCATTCAAATGTCGAATGCTTGCGAGGAGCTTCTAGGGTGATGGTAAATGTGTTAGGCCCTGCGCTGCACGCTTTCTCCTAGGTTAGCCTAACTTCAAAAAGGCCAAAGCAACAGAGAAGTTCTATTACATTGTACCAGCAGCTGTTTCTCCACGCTCTCTTACTTGACAACATTTCTAGCACAGATGTTTTCTCTGCTCTTTCTACTATGGATCTGCAACTCTAAAGTGGTTATAGCTTTTCAAAAGGATAGTCCACTTATCTGTTTTATTTATGTTTCGAGTTGAGAGTCCCTAATCCAACAATTGGGAATTTGAAAAGTTAAAAAAAAAATTATACATGTACTTCAGATAGAGGCATATTTATGCATAAATTGCAAAGACATATGACATATTATTCATTACTATGATATAAATGGTGCAGCAAATAGCAATTTTAAATGATGTAACAAAAACACACAGCACTGAAAATTAGAGTATTTACTTGCTATACCCAAATAGATGATTTGTTCTACCCTATATTGGAGACCATTGCTCTAGGGAACGTCTCAGATAAAACTGCAAGTTAGAATCAGAAAACTTTCAGTCCTCTCTTTAATAAAAAGAAACATGACTATCTCAAGGTGTCAGACTTTTTACAGGATGGCTTGGGGCATCAACAATGAGAAAGGATCCAAAAGCTGCCTGCATTGTAAGTCTAGGACTTGACATGGGCCCACGGTCCTTTCTGCTACATCTGTTGATCAGCATAATCCAGAGCCTGCCCATTTGCAAGAGCAGGGAACACAGAAATCACTTCTCGGTGGGAAGAATGTGAAAACATCTGTGCCAGTGTTTAACCCATCATGCCCAAGAACAAACACAAAACTGAAAATCTGCTTCCATCCCTGCAGAGCAAAGGAGTATATGACTTTGGGGATGAAAGAGAGGGCACTGAAGGTCAGGGGAGGAATGTCCCCAGGTAAATGACAGCTAGAAAGAGTTCACAGTAGCAGAAATAAAGTTTACCATAGGAAGAGGTCAGACCAGACAGAAATAGAGAATACATAACCATGAGAGGTAGGAAAATAGACACACCAGCTTCCAGATTCTAATTGTAAGGACAGATAGGTGACAGCTAAACTTTATTTGCAGGTAGGGGTCGTGGTGAGAGTACTATTTAAGCAATTGAATCCCTCACGATTTTACTTACATGAGGTATCTAAATGAGTCAAGGTCATAGCAGCACATGGTGGTTGCCAGGGGAGGGGAATGGGAGAAACAGGGAGGGACTAATCAGTGTGCATAAAGTCTCAGTTAAGTGAGCTGTGTAAGTTCTAGAGATCTGTTATAACATGCTGTACCTAGAGTCAAAAACAATGTGTTATAAAAAGGAAAAGAAACAGAAACGAGACTGAAAAAATACCTAAATGTTACCAGTTAAGAATTTTCCCCTAATGAGGGGAAGACGAGTTGTATTATTTTTACATTTGCACAATTTTTGAGAAAAAATGTATTAACTGAATAATTAGAAAAAGAAAAACTGTCATTAATAAAAAGAAGAATACAGCAGTGATGATTTAGAACTAAGAGATCACATCTATGGTGCATATTTTTATCTATCATAAAAAAAATTAAAAAAAATAATAAAATAAAGAAACAAACAAACAAACAAAAAAAGAACTAAGAGATCCTGGATTCCAAAATCTCCGCCAGGGGGCTTGGACTCCAGCACGGACAGAGAGTGGAGATGCACATTCATAAAGGAAAAGGGAAAAGGAACTGGGAATATTGTCATGAAAGTTGCTCAGACCTCACCTAGAAAATGTATGAAAATTAGAGTACTTGTAAGGAAAAAAAAAAAAAAAAAAAATCTGACCTTGGTTGGAAAATAAAGTCTAATATAGTTGCAATAGTAATATACTCAGCTGTGATTAATTCATGAATTCACTCACAATTAGTATCAGTATCTGTTATATATCAAACTCTGTGCCTGGAGCTTAGTATTACTTCATATTATCAAAACCATTCTAAAGGAGGTGCGAGTATTACTCATTTTGTTATCTAGGCTGTTCAAACAATTAATTAGCTACACAGAGCCTGCTTGAATATAAAAATGTAGCCGTGAATTTTAGCTTCCTTTTCTATGAATTAGGACTCATAACTTCCCCGCTCATATATTTGCTGATTGATCAAAGCATTAATTTTGTCAAGCTGAATCTTGGAGACACGTAAGACCAAATGGTCAAATTTTATTCTATAAAATGTCTGCACGAAGTATTTTTGCCTCACACTATGAAATTTTAAAATGCTGTCCTAATATAATGTGAAGTAGCATAAAAAAAAAAAAAAAAAAAAAAAGCAAATATACTTGTTAAGTGGGTGGTACCCGTGGTTCAAAGGAGTAGGGCGCTGGACCCATATACCGGAGGTGGCAGGTTCAAACCCAGCCCTGGCTAAAAAAAATATATACATATATATGCTTGTTAAGTAAACTTGAGATATGAATCTAAATCCTCACAAAGTGATTGGTAGCTTTAAACACTCTCTATGTACACAAAGTTACTCTAAGACTCTATTCTATTGGAGAGCATTTCTGAGTAGTTTAATATCAATCGTCTATTTTAATATCCTATTCTGCCAAAAGAGTGGAATTCTAGCCTAATTATTTTTACGCATACCCTACAAGCTGCTGTGAAAGTGTGAATGTACAATATGAAATGCTGTTTTGCATATCTCTGGATGCATTATATTATAAAAACAAAGAAGTATTTACGGCATGGCACAAGAATGTCAATTAAAAAAAAAAAAAAAGGAGAGTTGTATGAGTATAAAGTTTCAGAATTAACAACTTTGAAAGAAATCAACTTTGAGTAACAAAAACTCTGAATATGACAAACCTGGTGTAAGCCCGTTTCCTGTTTGCCCATTAATATAACAAAAAGGTAAACGCTTCTGCCCAGATGTAACTGCTTGTGGGAAATTAAAATGAACGCATCCTCAGCTCAAGAAGTTTGGTAAATATCCCCATATCACCACAATCCCCACTTTAAGCAAACTCAGCATTTATACGTTTTAAATTTCTGAGAAAAAATGTTCACAATTATTAATCAGATAAATGGAAGGAAGAAACAGAAACTCAACCTGTTTCTGTTGTTCATTCTGTTTCTGCACGTTCATGAAATGTTCATTATTAAAAGTTAACATGTCCCCTCTGCTAAGAGAAGAAGTGGTATTGCCTGAGGGAGAGGGCCAGGGAGGTACGTGGAAGCATGGGTGTTTTTCTTGTCGATTTATACTTTTAACATGGGACGGAGTTGAGAATGCTGAGAAGAGCTAGCAGGAATGAGGGTGGAATGCAACCATTCAGGATGTCCAGGAAGAGGCAGGCTTTGCAGGCATCTTGGCAACAGCAGGGGCGGCAGAAAGGGAGGAGCAGAAGATGGTACCCAGGTGTTAGTACCCAGCACCCAGGTACTTCTTGGGGAAAGCACGTATGCTTGCATGTGCCGGGTGAAGCTACCCTGTGCATCAACCAGAAACACCACTCAATGAGCTCATGCTGTCAAGGGGATTCTATTAATTTTTGTGTATACAGGGAAACCAGCACGTGCTCTGTCTAAGGTCTGCTTGGGCACAATCTGTGTTAAACATATACAAAACAGAATGAAAATAGAGCTTAAGAAATTATCAAGTGTAAAGGAAGCTAATCTTCCAATAATGTAAATTGTGGGGGAAAAAAATGAATCATCAGCTTTTGCAAATTCTATCGTCTTTAAACTAAGATATCTTGAGATTCCAATGTCATATCTTCTTTGTATATTGACCAAAAACTGCACCTATTTATATCTCCTCTCAGTAGAACTCACACATAATTTCAAAATTACAATGCTTCATTATACCATAAAATTTACCTTTATTAATAAAAAATAATTTGGATTAGAAAGTATAACTCAGCCTGACGCAATGACTCATGCCTGTAATCCTAGCACTCTGAGAGGCCAAGGGGTGTGATCACCTGAGCTCACAGGTTCAAGAACAGCCTAAGTAAGACTGAGACCCCATCTCTAAAAATAGCCGGGCATTGAGGCGGGCGCCTGTAGTCCCATCTACTCTGGAGGCTGAGGCCAGAGAATTCCTTAAGCCCAAAAATATGAGGTTGCTGTGAGCTGTGACTCCATAGCACTCTACAGAGGGTGACAAAGTAAGACTCTATCTCAAAAAAAAAAAAAAAAAAAACTCATATAAATCTCTATTTGATGGTGTATTCCATCTACATTTTAAACACTTGTCACAGAATATAATCTTAAAATTCTCTAAATACCCTAATTTTATCCTTCAATAAAACTAAAATAACAAGCTGTATTTATGGACCACATCACATAGGCCCTTAGAAGAATTGTTTTGTTAAATTTTTCTTGGATATATTATGGTGCAGACCTCAACGAAGGCCATTTTAAGAAAATCCCAATGGATTTCACGTTTTATTTGCTATTAATATAGCAGATGATACTCATTACTTTACGTAATATATATTAAGAACAGAAGTTTCTCTCTGCAGCATAGGAATACCCCTTGTAAGAATTTTTTTCTAACCCACAGGATGCTGTATTTTACTTTGTATTTTGTATATTGATTTCTGAAAGACTGTAATACCATGTGTTTTCATCACTTCTAAATATGCATAAATTAATGGTGTTAACTCATTGTCAGTTTCTGATAATTTTTAGATATTTATTTCCCTTACCTACTATCTTTCTTTAATTTTATTGGGTTGTACTTCATGCAGTTTTGAAAATCACCTTAAATTTTCTTTAGGAAAAAATTATGTAGATTTTTTTAAATGTCAAGGAATAATGCTAGGTGAAGGGAAAAGGATGTGCTTGGACGCAAGGTGGGTAATACAGAATGACAGAGGAGAAATGTCCTCAGCGTTTTTAAGGGGGGAATAAAAAACAGTATAATATGTGACCTTGGGTTGAAAACAACCCTCTAGTTTCAATGGATACAGATCATTCTGGGATAAGATCTGTCAGCAAATGTCTCTCCTAATATGAGGATATTTCATCAGCATCACCCATAGATAAGGAGCTCAGGCTGATGAAGGAGAGATTTCTCGTCGCAAAGCCCTGAAACAATTTAACAATAGGCATCAATCCTTAAATTATGACGGAAAAAACAAACAAACAAACAAAAACAAAAAAAAAAAAAAACAGGAGAGCTCCGTACTCAAGAGAAAACCATTCAGGATATTTCAAAGTGCTTTTAATAGAATTTTCTGGAAAAAAATGTCACAGGGTCCTTTACCACGACAATTTGCTCTATGAAACTGTAGACAAAACTATCAACTGTCTACCTCAAAATACTATCATTCCCACCTTCCAAAAAAACTCCCTAAAAACTAAAATAAAAACATAAATATTAAGTTTGTTTGCTTTCACTTTAGTATAATTATCGATCTTAATCGACTGTGTGTAGTATTCAGTGGAACTTACTTTTATCCTATAATCATTCCTCTTAAAAACTCGTTAATGCTTAAAGCAAAATAAGGATCTGAGGATGAGAAAGTCTGAAAAGTAAGTGAAATGTAAAAAATAATTATTTTCTAGATTCCTGAGAAGAGTCCCTTATATAGGAAAAATTAAGAAGGTTAAATAGATTCTTGCAGAGACCTCTAAACCCAACACATGTTCAGCCCTATTTTACTGAAATCTAAGTACATAATATAGCAAAACTAATATAAATGATTTTTATTTATTTATTTTATTTTATTTATTTTTTTGCAGTTTTTGGCCGGGGCTGGGTTTGAACCCACCACCTCCGGCATATGGGGCTGGCGCCCTACCCCTTTGAGCCACAGTTGCCACCCTATAAATGATTTTTTATATACTTGTTATTTCGTTCTTGGGTTTAGTTATGACTGTTATTTGTAATTATCTGCAGTAGAAAGGATTCCATCTTGTTTAACAAAATTACTTTTAACCAAAGTACTTAACAAAAAATTACTTGATTTTCCCTTTATATTTAGAAGGAAAGGAAAGGATTCCAGGTGGCATGAAACTTCATCCTACTTATTTGGAAATATCACTCTCACACCTCTGGCCCACGTTACAAAATCCTGTATCCAAATCTCCCCTGAGTCACAAGAAACTCTGAAACCTTGACTACCTGGGAGAGGAAAGACCTAGAATTACAGTGAAAACAAATCTTTTAAAGAGACCCCCACAGCGTTAACATAACACAGCATTGTTGTATAAAGGGTGTAAATAAGACCTGCATGTCTCAGGGGCAGGTAGCTAGAAGCCTTGCACCCCCACGGGCAGGCTTCTCCCATTTGTTCTGAATCCAGATTAGTGGCAGAGTGCACAGCCCTATTTCACATCTTTGAGTCTGTGGTCATTATTCCCACAATAATACAAGGGGTTTCTCAGTCTGTCTGATGAGGATATAATAGAAAAATAATTAATGCAGGCTTTAAAAGAAGCATTTTTTTTTTTTAAATCAAGGATTTACAAAGTCTGAAAATTTCTTTGATCTGCAATCAAGAATCAAAGACTTTGGATTATAAAGCTTGTGTATTTATGACACTTTATGGATTTAGACAAAACATGTCTTATTATCTTAATTACTCTGCTTCACTTTAACCTATAGTATCTTCATCCTACATTGATTTTGCATATACTAGGCACTGAAGTTTACTATTTTCATATTAAGACAGTAGGGACTTCCATATTGAAATAAGCAATATGTTTCTGTTTATGGAAACCACACCATAATGGTGTGGTCCTGGTCATCAGAGAACTCTATTCCCCAGATAGTCACCCACCATATCCCTAAACCCATCTTAAAAATATGAGCTTCTGTGAACTGGCTTGAGTATACCCAGAAAAGTTCTATCTACCCACTTTAAAGTAGATAATTTGATGGATAAAATTGAGGGTATAATCCTTCTCACCTCAAAAACAAAATCTGCTTCTCAATTTTATTTTTCTCCATACCATTTACCACCACCCAGTAGACCACATGTTCTTCTCTTTTGTTATATATTTTTGTGTGTTATTAACGTATATTCTATTTTCTTTTTTCAAGGTTTACTTACAAATCTTTGACCATCACTGTGGCACGTACTTTTCTGGACAAGACCAAGCACAGCATAACTAAATTTAACTGAAACCTACAAAATGTGTACTTTTCCAAGAGAACCATTTCTACCACTGGCAGAAGCAAGTGATGAAATAGTTTCACAAATCACTTGGCTTGGGTCCACGTGAAAAGCCATATGTAACCCCATCCTTTAATTTAGTTTATAATCTCCTCCTCAAGCGACTTCACTTTTCCTGACATCCTTCAAGAGCATTCTCAAGTTCATAATTTTGTGGTAAGCATTTTTCACAGGGAAACAAGAGTAACACACATTGTATAACTTCCTGACTAGGAAACTGAGCTTCTTGGAGACACTGATTACTTGGCCTTGGTCTAGACAAGTAACTTACTTCCTTTTATACACCTCAAAGTTCCAAAATGTATTACTGTCCCTCAGAAATATGGAATCATAGTGCACACCATGGAACTATGATTTTCCTTGAACATAGGCAAAACCTCAAATTGAAAATCTCCAGCACTGGGGGCAGCACTTGTGGCTCAAGGAGTAGGGTACTGGCCCCATATACTGGAGGTGGTGGGTTCAAACCCGGCCCCGGCCAAAGAAAGAAAAAGAAAATCTCCAGCACTAGACAAGGCCCTAAAGATCTCCGACACCATTTATTCTATGGTGTTAGATTATATTGAAGGACACGATTGGATCTCCCAAAACAAGGTTTGTCAGTGCAAATGGAATCCAGGTATTTCTGGAGAAGAGTATAAAATGTATAAATAATATAGAAATATTCAAAATTTATAATCCAAATAAAAGTGCTAGTATTTTACAGTGCTTAACATAATAAGGCCAGCATCATGCTGAGAGATTTATATGTGTTCTCCCATTAAATCCACACTTTTGGCCCTTGGTTCTATTATTACTCCTAGTTGATAGTTGAGAAAGCAGGGGCTTAAATGGATAAATAACCTGCCTACAGTAATAAGAAGAAAGGGTGGAGTGGGGGGCTGAATCCACGTCCCAATCACTTCACTGAGAAAGGGTAACACACACATCAAAAATGCCTCAGGCTCAGGATTTCTGCAGAACAGCAGCAGCGATCTGCTTTGTCTGTGGCCGGCACCCAGGTCAGGCAGAGTGGAGACCAGACCACAGACTGGAGTAGCATGTCTACAAGTAGACGTTAAACAAGTTAGGGCTGGGGAAACTTTCCCAAGGGCTGCTGTCTAAAAAAGAGATGCTTTCACTTTTTACATACTGGTCAGGAAGGTGCCATCATGGCGGCTTCAACTCCGTGTTCCTTTCCGTGGAACCTGCTGTGACAGCCTCTATCAGCTGTGCTTCTCAATCCTTTATGATGTTCACAACAGGCCATTTTCACCTCCCCCAGCCCCAGGTTGTTAATGCCCCACTCCAGCCACTCTAGCCCATGATTAAGGATGGCAGGGTACATAGGTTTGGCGGTCTCTGTCCAACCCTTCAGCTTGGAGACTTCCAACAGCATAATAAGAAATATATACAGATACGCTTTCCTTAATGACAAGGATGTGTTCTGAGAAATTTCTCGTCAGACAAGTTTTTCATGGAGAAGCAGTAACAGAGCACACTCACACAAACCTAGGTGGTCCAGCCAACCACACCCAGGACACGTGACAGCCTGTCACGCCTGGTCTGCATGCCTACACGGTATGTCACTAAACTGTACACTACAGGCAACCATGACACCATGGAAGGGCCTGTGCACCTAAGCATACCCACAGGTACAGTAAATATTCAACATAAAAGATGAAAAAATGGTACACCTGTGTTGGGCAATAACCCTGGAGCTTACGTAGTTGGAAGTTGTTCTGGGTGCTTAGTGAGTGAAGGTCTGGGGCATTACTGTACAGTGCTGTAGACTTGATGACCATTGTACGCTTAGGCTACACTATGTTTATAAAAATATGTTTTCTTTTCTCAATAATAAATTAACTTTAGTTTATTGTATCATTTTTCTTTATAAACTTATTTGTTTTTGTTTTTTTTTTGAGACAGAGTATCACTATGTCTTCCTCGATAGAGTGCTGTGGAATCACAGCTCACAGCAACCTCTTGGGCCCAAGCAATTCTCTTGTCTCAGCCTCCCAATAGCTGGGACCATAGGAATCTGCCTCCTTTATGAACTTTTAATTTTTTTAACTTTTTGACTCTTGTAGTAACACTTTGCTTAAAACATAATGACATTGTACAGCTGTGCAAAAACATTTTCTTTCAAGAACTCAAATTAGACCTCCCATTTGATCCCGCAATCCCATTACTAAGCAACTACTCAGAAGAAAAAAAAAAAAACATTTTGTCATAAGGACATCTGCACTGGATCATTTATCTCAGCTCAATTTACAGTTGCCAAGATGTGGAAACAATCTAAATGCCCACCAACTCAGGCATGGATCAATAAAATGTGGTACATGTACACCATGGAATACTGTTCAGCCATAAAAGGATGGAGACTTTTGCATTAACCTGGATGGAGCTGAAACGCATTCTTCTTAGTTCAGTATCATAAAAATAAAAAAGCAAGTATCCAATGTACTCAATACTAATATGAAACCAGTAGATGATCTAATACATGCCCACATAAGAGTAAAACTCAATTCAAGTTGGCAGTGGGGAGGAGAGGCGGGGGAGAGGAGGAGGGAAAGGGATTGGTGTGCTCCAATTTAATGGACACAGTGTCAGGGTATATGTGTGGCACACCTCTTGGGTACCGGACACAACTTACAAGAGAGACTGTACCTAACAAATGCAAACATTATAACCTAGTTGCTTGTACACTCATATTAACCTGAAATCTTTTTAAAAAATGTTTTCTTTCCTTGTATCCTTACGTTATAATCTTTTTCTGTTTGTAAATTAGAAAATTCAAAAATTCCATTTGATTTGTGGTTATTTTTTCCAATTTTTTGTTAAAACTAAAACACAAACACACACACTAGCTCAGGCCTCCCCAGGGTCAGGGTCACCACTAGGACTGTCTTCCGCCCCGACCCCGTGTCTCACTGGAAGGTGTCCAGAGACCACAGGCATAGAGCTGCCATCTCTGATGGTAACAATGCCTTTTTCTGGATGCCTCCTGAAGGATCTACCTGAGGCTGTTTACCGTTAACTTTTTTTAATAAGTAGAAGAAATAAATTATAAAATAACAATTGGGAAGCAGTCCAGTCAATACATAAACCAGTAAGATAGTCATTTATCATTGTTAATTATTCTATACTAGATGAAAGGGTACATACTACACTTTTATACAGCTGGAAAGGCAATGGGTTTGTTTATACATCATTAACACAAACACAGGAATTATGCCTCGCATGACCATATTATGACTGCCGTGTTGACAGGAGAAAATTTTCACCTCCATTATAATCTTACGGGACCACTGTAGTATACATGGTCTATAGTTGCTGAAATGTCATCACGTTGTGCCTGACTGTATTTTCTCTGTGCCCTCCTTTCCTGGCACACAACTCCTAAAACTCTGGGTATCTCCAAAGCACTGTCTTTTTGTAGATTAATGAGATGACTGGTGATTCGAGGTTCCCTGGATAGCTTCAGTACTAGGCTTGTTGCCAAGGGAATCAAATATGTGATTGGAGAGCTGGAACATTCAGCCCCATCCCCTCATCCTCTGGAGACCAGGAGAGGGGGACTGAAGGTACAGCTGATCACCAATGGCAAATGATTTAATCAATCATGCTTACATAATGAAGCCTCCCTTAAAAACCCAAAAGCACAAGATTCAGAAAATTTCCAGGTGTGGGAAGGACGTCCTGCCCAGAGAGGGCTTGGCCATTCTGCCCCCTCCCCCTATCATTTGCCCCTTGCATCTGCTCCGTCTAATTGTAAGTTTGTGACCTTTTATAATATTTTTTAAATTTAAAAATACTTTATTGCTTAAAATGCGAATGATCATCTGAGCCTTCAGGGAGAAGTCATCTTTTTGCTGGTGAAGGACTTTGCCTTCATGCTGATGGCTGCTGACTGGTGGTTGCTAAAAGTTGGGGTAGCTGTGGCAACATCTTAAAATATTAAGACAACAGTGAAGTTGGCTGCACCAATTGACTCTTCCTTTCATGAAAGATTTCTCTACAGATTTCTCTGCAGCATGCGATGCATTCGACAGCATCTTACCCACAGAACTTCTTTCAAAATTCCAGTCGATCCACTCTGACTTTGCCACTGCTCTATCAAGGAAGTTCATATAATATTCTAAATCCTTTGCTGTCATTTCAACAATGCTTACAAGGGGAGATTCTATCTCCGGAAACCACTTGCTTTGTTCATCGCTAAGAAGCAAATCCTCATCCATTCAAGTTTTATCATAGGTGCAGTAATCCAATCACATGAATTTAATTCATAAATTCAGACAATCTGATCATCATCAGCTCGATTCTAATTCGAGCTCTCCAGGGCTTTCCACCACATCTGCAGCTACTCCCTCAACTGCAGCTTTGAACCACCTCAAAGTCATCCATGAGTGCTGGAACTAACTTCTTCCAAACTCCTGTTAACGTTAATATTTTGACTTCGCATGAATCACTAACGTTCTTAATGGCACCCAGAGTGATGAATGCTTTCCAAAAGTTTCTCAATTCACTTTGCCCACATCCATTAAAGGAATGACTATTCATGGCAGCTAGATAGCCTTCCAAAATTTCTTTCTTTCTTTTTTAAATTTCAGGCTAAAATGGGGGTACATAGGATTGGGTTACATAGTTTGCTTTTGTAAAGCTGATGTCCAAGTTATAGATGTGCTCTTCACTCAGAAATGGTGAAATACATCAGTGTAACCTGCCTGCTGGGTGGGAATTACCCAACCCCGATGACCCCCTTACTTGAATTTAATTTTTGTTGTGATGTGAGCGTATAGTTGTTAGTGTACTTTTTTTTTTTTTTTTTTTTTTGAGACAGAGTCTCACTGTGTTGCCCTGGGTAGAGCACTGTAGCATCATCACAGCTCACAGCAACCTCAAACTCTTGGGCTCAAGTGAATCTCTTGCCTCATCCTCCCAAGTAGCTGAGACTATAGGCGTCCGCCACAACATCCTGCTATTTTTCTGTTGCAATTGTCATTGTTGCTTAGCTGGTCCTGGCTGGGTTTGAACCTGCCAGCCTCAGTGTATGTGGCTGGCACCATAACCACTATGCTACAGGCGCCAAGCCAGCATACTGGTTCTAATAAAGAACCAAGTTCATGTGATGTTTGTTTTTCCGTTCTTGTGATACTTCTCTTAGGAGAATGTTCTCCAGATCTATCCCAGTTGTTACAAAAGATACAAAACCTCCATTTTTTATGGCTGAATAGTATGCTCATTGTGCCTAAATATCAGAGAAAGGCAAATCAAAACCTTAAACCAAATATCAAAAAGGCAAATCAATAGGTGATTTGAGATATCACCTATCCCCCAAGAGAAGGCTCACACATCACGAGGTCCCAAAACAACAGATACTGGCATGGGTGTGGAGAAAGGGGAACACTCAAGTACCGTTGATGGGACTGCAAATTACTACAACCTCTGTAGAAAGAAGTAGTAAGAATACTCACGTACCTACAAGTAGACCTACCATGTCATCCTGTTATCCCACTACTGGCTTTTCTACCTTGCCCCCCCCAAAAAAAAGTCATTTTTACCATAAGGACATTTGTACTCAAATGTCCATAGCAGCCCAAATCACAACTGCAAAGATGTGGAAACCATCCAGGTGCCCTTCAGCATAGGAATGAATTCATGAACTGTGCCAGCTCCTTTGATAATAAACAGGTAAACAACGCAAGTAAAACATTTCTCTTAGTTCTGTGAGCTGTTTAACAAATAATCAGTCTAAAAAAGGGGATATGGGAACCCCCGGTTTACAGCTTCCAGATTGTTCCAGAGGTGGGGACTTGCTTTTGGGTTGGGGGGAGGGGAGCAGTTACCTGAGAGTGAGCCCTTAACCTACGGAATCTGACTCTACCTCCAGGAAGCCAGTATCGGAAATGGGTTGAATTACAGGACACCCAGGCAGGGCTTTCTACAGAATTGCTTAGGACCTGGCACCGTGGCTCATGCCTGTAATCCCAGTACTCTGGGAGGCCAAGGCAGGTGACTGCTTGAGCTCAGGAGTTGGAGACCAGCTTGAGCAAGAGCGAGACCCATCTCTACTAAAAATAGAAAAACTACCTGGGTGTTTTAGTGGGTGCCATAGTCCCAGCTACTCAGGAGGCTGAGGCAAGAGGATCGCTTGAACCCAGGAGTTTAAGGTTGCTGTGAGCTATTGACACCAGGGCACCCTACCTAGGGTGACAAAATAATTTATAAAAAAGAATTGCTTGGCATTTTGGGGGGAAAAAATGCA
The DNA here is from genome assembly GCA_963574355.1 of Loris lydekkerianus. Taxonomy (NCBI): domain Eukaryota; kingdom Metazoa; phylum Chordata; class Mammalia; order Primates; family Lorisidae; genus Loris; species Loris lydekkerianus. The sequence goes on along the minus strand of CAUYPK010108748.1, from coordinate 4,866 downwards.
CACACAGTGGTGACTAGAAGTATGTGAAGTGTTGAGGGTATGGTAGTATACAATAGTTTGTTAGTTTATTTTTGTTCCCACTATGCACTTAACCTTCAACCTGACTATGACTCTCCCGTATCTGCACACACATCTCATCTTTCCTTCCCCTCTCCGTTCCCAGGGGCCTGTTTTAAAGGCCTCCGTTCCCAGGGACCTGTTTTAAAGGCCTCCCTACCTACTTACACTTTATCCTTTTCCCTTCACAGCATCTCCCCTCAAACTCCACAAATCCCTTCCACAGCTAGACTCACCTTGGGCCTGCTCCTCAACTGACACAGGCAGATCTATTCCTGAACCTGTAACACTTCCAGAAACTTTGCAGGATCTAAGATATCTAATAAAATGCAAAATTAATGTCTTGTCTAGTAGAATGCATAATTTCTACCTATGAGCATCCTTGTTTTTAGTAGCTAAATGTGCTCATTCATTTTGGAATATGCCCATTTCATCGTGTGGAAGTACAAAACGAGTGACATCTTATTCCTAAAAAGACATGACACGTGTTTGTGCAACAATTTCATGCACAACTGTGCAAAGATGCAGCTAATGCTGTTTGATATACAATCATCGATTGTTATTTATATACTTAAATAAAACAACTTTTAAAACATTAACCTGTTTCAGAAAACAGGCATTTAGTTTAACTTTTGCTACTATGTCACACATGGAATTGTAGCATCTGTTTCCATTTATTATTCTGAACTGGCGGTGATTTCACATTGATAAGCACTCTAAGGCAGGAATCAAAGATGCCTCGTTTAAAATTTTTCTCTTTTTTATTTCTCAGAGATAAAGCTGAAATATAATGGAGAGGTGAAATTATCTTCCCGACAGCATTATTGAGTTCGAAGTTTTAAGGACTTCTGAGCTGATTCTCTGCCCACCTAGTGAGGTTCATCATCCCCCAGCGTTTAATTAGAAGCCAGCCTATATAAAGAAAATGTTTCATCTTTTTAACTTTCATTGCTTTGTGAAATAGGAATGACTTTCTTTTTAAATGTAACTGTCAGATATTAATCTAGAATTCTGCTACAATTTATACTCCCTTTGGGTAATGAACTTGACACATCCATTAATTCTTTGTTTGCAGACGTCAAGCTATGGACTCTGATTGATACTACACTGTAAGGCTAAGCTTACATCTTGGTGAAAGCTGTTGGGTATAGTGAAAACTGGGACAGGAAGTATTGGAACACACAAGAGGTACTCAAAAAAGGTATATCTGCGTTAAGAAAGGAAAAACTGTATTAAATTTGCAATACTCTCGTCACATATGATTTCTCATGTATGATTATAAGAGGTGCTCAACATGACTTGCATTCATCTTTTGTTATTGGTATATATTGAGTTTTTCCTTTTTTTAAATGTGTATACTTTTTTTTTCTCCCTCTGTATTTAGTAGCGCAGTGGTTTTTTAGGGAGAAAGTTTTAAAACAGAATACCACCTTTAAAATCTGGGCTTAATGAACCATTTAATTTCTAGAATGTCTGGGGTTTTTTCTCGCTACAGTCTAGCTTTCCTGGAACTGTCATTGGCCAGATCACTGTAAATATCTACAGTTGGGTAATGAGAGTAATTATTAGTTGCTTGATAATAAACAACACAAACTTCTTAAAGATACGAATTACAATTAGCTTCTATTATAGGGTTGGTGATTTTTGTTACATTAGTGAGAAGCCAAATCAAAGTTAAAAAAAAAAAAAAATTCAAACATATAGATTCACAAGACTTAACATGTGAATCTCTTTTCTTTCACGTGGCTTAAACGAGGATCCAGCACAGATTATTTGAACCTTAACAACTGAGTATGAGGTTATATTATGAGAGTGGTGTCTATCTACATTTCATAACATGATATTATGTACAGGAAGGATAAGGAACATTTTTTAAAGAATAAACATAATATTTCATGGGTAGAATAATAAAGCAGCAATGTTATATAAGAACAAATAAAGATATAGCAGTCTGCTGAAATTGCTTGTTTTCTTTAATTTCAAAATCTATTGTATTTTGGGCAGCGCCTGTGGCTCAAAGGAGTAGGACTCTGGTTCCATATACAGGAGGTCGCAGGTTCAAACCCAGCCCTGGCCAAAAACTGCCCCCCCCAAAAAAAAAAATAGCGAGTGGAATTTAGGAAAATAACATCAAGTACATTTTAAATTATGTTACCAACTTATTTTGCATTTAATAATACTTACATGCAAATTTTTTTTTTAATTTTTTGCCCATTTTTTGGCTGGGCCTTTTCCTATTTATCAAGTTATGTTTATTTTAAAAATGTTACTGAACTTTGAAATCCTTACAGAGTCAAAATCTAGTTTTATGTTGCAGGTGCTGTTTCAAGCACTCCACGAGTTGAATCTGCGTGACACCTCCTGTGAGGTGAGTTGTAGTGTTATCCCTAGTACACCAGTGAGGAAACTGAGGCCTGAGAGCTGAGTAAGTGGTCCCTCCCTGCCAAGCCGGTTGGAGTCCAGCCTTTCAGCCTCAGAGCCTGTGCTCTCAGGGCTCTGAGGGGCCTCCCTGGTCCAACTGACCTCCTCATGTCTAAATATTCACTCCTGGCAACATTCTTGGTATTGTCTGATAAAATTTACACATTTAATTCTGCAGAATTAGAAAAGAGAGGGGTTTTCACTTCTGCTCCTCTAATTCACTGAGCATTTATTAAGCCCATAAAAGACAATGCTGTAATGCAAAACTGAGATTGCCTCTTGAGTGCTGATTTTATATACTTGTTCTTCATTACCAGGAATCAGATTCACAAGTGCTCTATTCTATAGTAAGGCCTCAATACTTATTTCCGAACTATTAAAAAATGTAAGGAGAGATAGATACCTAGCCATCTAAAGATAAAAAATCAGCATGTCATAGTTCTACATGACACAAACCAAAGATGAAACCCAATTGCACATTTACAACCGTAAGTCATCCAAGACTGGTATGTCAACCAGCATGACGTTCCCATGCACTGCCAAGAAAACCTATCAGCTTTTTCCATAAATATGTTTTACACCTAGAGTCACAATTCTTTTTCTAAATTTTTCTAAAACACTTGTAACAGCAAGCGCAATAAATACAACTCACTTTTTAATAATCATATTCATTCTCTATACAGTTAACAGTATAGGCGATGACATCTCCGCTCCTGGGCCAGCTGAAAGCCAGTCTTAAAATTAACATATTGAAATCACAGAATTTTTTTAACAATGGGGAAGAGACGGTAGAATTCCATCTTTTTAATATCATCCATGACCAAGAAGCCATGTATACAAAAATAAGATAACTAGCCACAAACCAGAAATGCAGAATCCAATCTACAAAGTCTTAACTCAGCACTTATTTTTCATGGCAGGCTTTTCTTGAGAACCTAAGATTAAAAATGGGAAAGACATGGCTCTTTCCGGGCAGGAGCTTGTAATCTAGTGGCCAAGAGGGATGAGTAAATAAATCATTAAAACAGAGTGTGAAGAGTCCTGCCCTCGCAGGAGAAGCACAATGAAAACGGGCAAAAGTGCTAAATGAGGCAATTTCTCCAGGGGCCCATTTGGCAGTATATTTCAAAAGTATGAAAAAAGTACATACCCAGGAATTTTTCTAGGAATTTGTCCTGCAGAATTCAGTATTAGATGCACTGAAGAATTATTTATAAGGATGCTGTCCTGCTTTGCTTAGAAAAGCAAAATATTTTAAGCAGCCTCGATAGCCAAAAAAGAAAAAACTATGACATTAATGATGTTCTGACTCTGTGATGTGCACTAGGAAAATCATGTCTCTAAGATTATTTAAAGATGAAAAACAGGACCCGATCTAATATCAAGTGGAAAAAAGAATATAAAAGTATGCAAATCAGTTCCTAAGTCAGTTTTGTTGCTATCATTGTTTGTTTTTTGGAGGGGAAAGATGGATTTGTATAATATGAACATGGAAGAGAATATACTAAAATACGAATGATACCCCTAAATCATGGAGCTATGGTGGGTATTTATTTTCACCCTTTCATTGGTGTATTTTTCTACAATGTATTTATGTTACTTTTATAATCAGTAAACAGTATTTTTAAAAACAGAAGAGATAACCAAAAATGCTTTGGAGAAAACTTTAAAACAAAGGGAGAATTTGAGACAGGCACAATAGGATGAGGAGACTCTGACCAGGACCAGGAAGGGCACACGGTGATCTTGACAACAACAGGCACAGAAGCAGAGCGGGAAGTGGGGGGGGGGGGGGGTTGCTGAGGACAAGTGGGATCCATTTGGCTGCAGGGAATATAAAAAACATTGGCCTTGAAAGGGCACAAAATGTATTAACTTGCAAAGGTTCCTATATTGTTAACCAGCCCAGGGCAGTCATATTTCTGACATAATTCTAAGTAAAGATAACAGAATCCGAGAGCCCGAACTAAGCCCCTAGTAATTCACATTGCTTAAGGCTGATTTAGAAAAGACACATTTCTTGAGCATTTATTACATTGTTATTAGCCACCTACCTAACTTGTGGCTGAGTGGGGACTTGAATTTAGGTTTCCTTATTCTAAACCTATGGGTTTATTTATTTATTTATTTATTTTAATAAATCATAGCTGTGTACATTAGTGCAATCGCCTGTACCCATTCTAAGATGCACCGTAGATGTGGCTCCACCCATTACCCTCCCTCCACCCTAACCTCCCCCCTCCCTTCCCCTTCCTTGGCCCTTTCCCCATAGTCTTGTGCTATAGTTGGGTTATAGCCTTCATGTGAAAGCTATAATTTAGCTTCATGGTAGGGCTGAGTACATTGGATACTTTTTCTTCCATTCCTGAGACACTTTGCTAAGAAGAA
>CAUYPK010108746.1:0-35872 GCA_963574355.1 Loris lydekkerianus | reverse complement strand
GTTTGGTACATAAATATTAATAATTGAAATCTCATCATATTGAGTATTACCCTTAACAAATATGAAGTGACCATTCTTATCCTTCCTTACATTTGTTGGTTTAAAAACTATTGTGTCTGAAAATAGAACTGCAACACTTGCTTTTTTCTGATTACCATTTGCCTGAAATACAGACGACCCTGAGTCTATATTTATATTTTAAGGTAAGATGTGACTCTTGTATGCAGCAAATATCTGGCCTGAGTTTTTGTATCCAGTCAGCTAACCTGTGCCTCTTTAGAGGACAGTTTAAGCCATTCACATTAATGGAGAATATTGATAAGTCTGGTAAAATTTTGGATATTGAGGTTTTTTGTAAGTCCAGTGGAAATTTTAATCCTTTCGCCAGTGTGAAAGTTGGAGTTTAATCTAAAGTTTCTGAGTGAGTTTACTTTTGTGGTAGAGGATTGGATTGGTTATTGTGAAGGATAGGTCTGAGAATATCCTGAAGAGCTGGTTTGGTTATGGCAAATTTCTTCAACATATAAATGTCAGTAAAGTATTTACCGTATATACTCGAGTATAAGCCGAGTTTGTGCCGAAAAAACTCGGCTTATACTTGAGTATATATGGTAATTTCTCAATCATAAATGAAACTCAGTTTAGCTGGATACAGGATCCGGGGTTGAAAGTTATTTTGTTTTAGGAGATTAAGAGTCGATGACCACCCTCTTCTAGCTTCAAAAATTTCAGCAGAGAGATCTGCAGTCATTCTAATATTCTTCCCTTTGTAGGTAATGGAATTCTTACATCTGGCTGCTTTCAGAATTTTATCCTTCATATTAACTTTAGTGAAGTTAATTATGATATGCCCGGTGGATATCTTATTTGGATTGAGTCGTGCTGGGGTTCTTCAACTGTCTGCTGTCTGAATTTCAGAATCTCTTGGCATGTCTGGAAAATTCTCTTTCATAATTTCATGGAGAAGGGCCTCTGTGCCTTGCGAGGCCACTTCATCACTTTCCAGGATTCCAATGAGGCAGATATTAGCCTTCTTTGAGTTATCCCAGAGCTCTCTGAGAGAATGATCCATTTTTGCTCTCCATTTCTCTTCCTCTTTGAGAGTTTGGGAGCGTTCAAAGGAGAGTTTGGGAGCATTCTTCAATGTCAGAAATCCTTTCTTCTGTTTGCTCCACTCCATTACTGAGGGATTCTACTGTATTTTTTAGATCATTGAGGGCTGCAAATTCTTGATTCAGTGAGTCAAAATCTTTGTTGGTTTTGTCTTTAAATTCGTTACAGTCTTGAGACAACTTTTGAATTTCTCCTCGAATATCTAATTCCAACTTTTGAATTGCTCCTCGAATTTCTAATTCCAAATTTTCCTCAATTCTATGAATCTTGTTTGCAACCCAAATTCTGAATTCTATTTCCGACATGTCGGTCAGCTGTTTATGAATGGGATCTTCAGTTACATCTGCCATATCTTTCCTTAGGGGGGTTGATCTATTCTGGTTATTCATGTTACCAGAGTTTTTCTGCTGATATCGCCCCATGATTGTTTTACACCATTTGATTTTTCCCCTGGAGCTTTGTCAAGGACCCATACAGTGCTATGGCCTGAGAAACTGGGGACTTGTTTGGTGTGGTGCGGCTAAGTGGTTCTTTCTTGTTTTCATTTGGTCTCTGTTTGACCCTAGTGAAACAGTTTCTCAGGGTTGAAATCTCAGCTGTGGAGAAATACTAGTAATTAAGTCACCCTGCCCCCCACAGGCAACAATTGGAAAAGGAAAATCAAACTTTCCTGCATCCACACATCCAGGGCACCACCTGAATAGTCCTTGGGCAATTCGCTCAGTTCAAAAGGTCCAAATCAATTGTCTCAGTCAGCACCTGTCTCAGGTGGGAGAGTTTAAAATGTTTCTAGCAACTGGATCGCAGGGGTCTGGGTGACTACTCAGATATGGCTTGCTATGGTGCTTCGTGGAGTCAGGAGGACCCACCCAGCAAATAGATTAGTCTGGGAAGGTTGATGCCTCCTTCCCTATATTGCATGTCTGTCACACCCTGTCACTGATAGCCCCGCAAGGCTGTGACCCAGTTGTCTGTAGTGAACAGATACTCCAGGGGTTTGCACTTGCCTGAATCACAAGGAAATCTATTTCTGCTCAGCCAGGCCATTGTGCTTTGCCTCTATCTAGCAGGGGGAGGTGAGGCATTATACCCTCGGGTGCTTAATAGAGGCTGGGGGTTGTTCACTCAGTTCCAGCCCCATCCCTGATTGATATTACTGACAGAGCAGAACAGAACAACTTTGTGGGAATTTGTTTCTGTCTCTGCTAAATTCCTCTGCAGAAGAGAACCCATTTTGAGTTCCCAGAGCTTGCACATCAGGCTCTGTGTTTTCTCCTGCAGGTTTGTATTTGGTTACCTGTCAATTCTAGCATTCTGTTTTCCTTTGTCTATAGGTTGACAATCCCCTGAGGGCTGGGTGCATCTTAGGCTCAGTAAAGCGGTCCTATGTGTCTGCCCTGCCCTGGGAACTTCCCGGCTCTGCACATGTGTTTCTATTCCCCGTGCTCCACCCAGGCTGGTACCGCCTCAGGCAAACCCTTTTCTCACAGGGCCTGCGTTTCCATCCCAGATCTGTTCCATGGTGGTTGCCACCTGAGTAGATGCCCGGCCTCCTCTGGTTGCCCATAGAGACAGGGGATGTGGATTCGGAATATCCAGGAGTGAGTCATATTATTGCCAAAAGATGGCTGCTGCTCTGCGCCTTGGGGCACCGCCGCTCTGGTCTGGTTGACTCTCAGCTGACCCTTCTCTCCTCACTCCTGTGCTGTGGAGGCTGCACTGACAAGGTGCAATTTAGTTCCTGTCCATACCCCTCGAGAAATCACCCCAGAATCTGGACTCCTGGGGGACAGGCCTCCAGACCTCAGAGTGAGAGTGGAGTGGAGTGCTGGGAACTCAGAGTTGTAGGTAGAGAATATATACAGTTTTATACAGTTTTATGCCTGTCAAGAGAATACTGTGGCACCCTAGTAGGGCAGGTACGTCCAGTTTTTAGAGTGTCTCTCCCGTGGAGTGTAGTGGGAGGACCTTTGAACTCTGCTCATTTGTTTGTGGGGCACTCTGAGCCATTCTCATGGGGGAGGGGACTCCTGTCCACTTGATGATGGATTTTGTACCTTTTGTTTGTATCCTTGGGGTCGTAGCCTGCTTCAGCAGGGTTGATGTGCGTTCTTCAAACTTCTCTCTTGGTGCAGCGCTAATCTACCAGGTTACTTGCTAAATTTCTGTCCTTTAACTCTCCTTCTGGATGGGAGCCTCTGTGGAAAGCTGGCTTTAGTCAGCCATCTTGTCTCTACCCCTGCATTCCATTGTCTTTCACTCTCTAGTTAACAGTGGTAGTTTCACAGACAAAAAAAATATATTTGTGCCTTTGCAAATCTACTAAAGATGTCAGTCTCCATTACTGTTATTTTATTATTATTTGTAGTCATTATATATTTATCATGATAGGTGATTTTTGGAAAATGTGTGCCAGGCACTTGAACTTTATATGTTCTAAACTGTTACAAGTTTTGCAAATAAGAAAAATAACTGTCAAATAATTAATATAATTTTTACCTTCTTATGGGATCCATGCTTTTTTCAAATGCTTCTATCATTGTCTTAAAATTCTTAGTAATATTTGAATGAATTATATATGATTTAAGTGTCTCACGCTCTACCGACTGACCTAGCTGGGCTGTATTATGTATTATTTAAGTATAATTTATAATTATTGACACCCCACTAGTAATTAGAAAAATCTTTGAAAAACCAGTTTGTCTATCTCTAAAGCTTATAATTTTTCATGAAATACATGCTCCTTTTGTGTTACAATCACAATTTATAAGTATGAATTTTAAAAGTACTGAATAAGAGGGAAGACACGAGAGGGGTTGGGTCTTGGTGTGTGCCACACCTTTTGGGGGCAAGACATGATTATAAAAGGATCTTTACCTAACAAATGCAATCAGTGTAATCTGGTTTCTTGTACCCTCAATGAATCCCCAGCAATAAATTAAAAGAAAAAAAAAAGTACTGAATAACATTTAAAAAACTCTACAAAATTTTATTAAGTTGATGAAAAGAACTCTTAGGATTGGGAAACTTGTTTACAAGTGAATATCACAAAAGGAACACACAGGAGGAAAGGCCCACAAACCAGAAGTAAGTGTCATTTTATCCTCACACTGACAGTCATATCAAGCTATCTGTCCTGCATAAAGCTGGCAAAAGCTTTACTTGGCATCATAAAACAGAATGTGAGGGAGTATGAATGGGGGCAAATGTGTGGGCAATCATGGAAAGAGGCCTAGTAAGGGAATGAAGGATTAGAAACAAAATAACCTTGCTGGTTTCATAGGTTTGTGGCATGTGCCACACAGGGCCCTGTGCTCTGAATGGCGTACTTCTATTCTCTTGAAATTCTTAATAGTTTTTGAAAAAGGACTTTATGTTTTTTATTTTGCACTGGGCTCTACAGTTTATGTGGTCAGCCCTGGAAGTAACATCTGTCATTCAGAGTAATCAGTTGGCCCTTTGAATGATTGACTATTTTATTAATATTCTGAAAAAATTTCCCCAAATTATATTTATTTCAACAATTTACTTCTCCTCTGGTTTCCCTCATCTTTTCCAATGTATTGGTTTATAGAAAGTCAGAGAGGGAAAGAAATGATGTTGGCCACTGATATGTCTCAACACCCCAGTAATCTTTCCCAATTTTTGAGAAGTTCCACTTAGATATTTAGTGGAATATCAGTTACCCAACAGCCTCTGTATCTAGAAGTTTATGTTAGTATTTCATTTAATTTACAGTCAATTCTGTGTTCAATATATTTATATATATATTTTACAAATGAGAAAAATAGGTATATGAGAAAGTAAATAATTCACTCAAACCTTGAATTCAAATTCTGCTTATCCAGTTTGAAAATCAAACTTGGTTTTTTCAAGTAAAAATTCTTAAAAATGAATTTTTCAAGTGGGGTGTCTACTTGCAATGGTGACCTTCAGAATGAAAGAGAATTCTTCAAAATTATATTTGAAGAATTAAAGCTTCGATAGACCTGTGGTACCAATTAGGTGTAATTAGTAGTATATTGTCAAATGTTTAATAATTAGCTTTCTGGGGTTGAGGGGAGGAAAAACCTTCATTTATAGAATTTTATAATTTCCATGGTGCAAATCTTCCTACAATAGCATATAGTAACTACCAGTGCAACATCAGCGAACACAGAATTGGAAAAAGACACATGCAATTGACTCTTGCTAGCTGTGTGGTCCAATTCTAACATATCATTGCTTTTAAGCCAACGATAACTTAAATAAATGTTTTCAATTAAATTTTGAGTTTCTTTCTCCAGATATAGGCACTTAGGATAGAGGTAAGTGTCTTAGTCTTGGTGGGGAGAAGGGGGAAGGGTTGTTGGTAGAAACAGAGGAAATTTTGTTTCTTTGACCGTTGCTTTATTGCTAATATTCTTTGGTCATTATTGAATTATATTGGGGCCATGCTCTTTTTTAAAAGTTCTTTGAAAACACCAGCAGTCATTTTGAAAAGGTTTTATGGTCTAGGATCTATTTATAAAAAAACAAGTTGTTAAAACATTTTCCTTGGGAGGCTGAGCAGGAGGATTGCTTGAACCCAGGGGTATGAGTTTGTAGTGAGCTATGATGATGTCCCTGCAGTCTAACCTAGGTGATAGAGCAAGATCCTCTCACAAACAAACAAATAAGCAAACAAACACACATCATTCTCACACTGGCATACTGGCTCTAGGGGATATTATTGATTAGCATTATTTTCTTTTATTTATTTTATCTTTTAAAATTTTTTATTTCTTGTTTTTGTATTTTAAAACATTAAAATGATTTTCTGCTAATTGGTTATATGAATATAAAAATATTGTTAAATTTCTATGGAGCTGAGTTTATCTCGTTAAACTGAGCAGTTTACCCTATAAATAGCAGGATTGAACAATATTGCCTGTGATCCTATTATATATTTAGAATACCACATATAAGAAGGGATTTACTGAAATAAAGTTTTGGGCACCAATAAAATATCTAAGCTTAGCAGTTCTACAATATTTAGTTCTCAAATATCTTATTCTTGTTTTTTTGATCTTTCAAAATTCCAATGTACATTGGAGTTTCTCAGCCTCAGTACCATTGATATTTGGGGCCAAATGATTCTTTGTCGGGGTAAGGGTGTTGTCTGAGCATTGGGGATGTTTAGCTATATTCCTAACCTCTGTGACAACCAGAAACACCCCAGACCTTATCAAATGTTCCATGCAAGAAGGAGGAGGATAGGAAAAATGGCAAAATCACTCTGCATTGAGAGCCACTGGCGAACTCTACAGAGGTAATAGATTTTTAATTGTGATTTAATGATAATTTCCATTGTTTTTTCAACTCATCAATAATTACATTGAGTCCATTACAAATAGAGCCACTTTTGTTAGTAAATATTTACTTAGCACCCATTATAAGCAACACACTGTTTTAGGAGTTAACTATACTTTACTGAACTACCAAGATGATGCTGATCCTTAGGGAGCTCACATTCTAGTGAAGAGCATAGAGATAATACATAATAAGCACAATAATTAAGTCTAAATATTATAGCATATGATATGACATGATAAAAACTGGACACAGAAAAAAGTAGGTAAATTAGGTAAGAAGGAAGGCAGGGAGGGGTTTCTGATTGCCGTTTTCAAAAGGGTAGTTAAGGGAAGGTCTCAGTGAGAAAGTGACGGTTGGACAAAGACTTGAGGTTGGTGATCCCAGGAAAAGCATTTCCAATATGGTGAACAGGTGGTGAAAAGGCTCTCAGGAGCACGCCTGGCCTTTAGTGGAACAGCAACAAGGACAGAGTGAGGGCAACAAAGTGAATGAAGGGAGGTAGTAGGAAAGGCCAAAGAGGTCATGGGACCATGACACACAGGGCCTCGTAGGATGAAACCAGTATGATCTGGATCAACTGTTCTGGTTCTTCTATTGAGACTACTAGGCTATTGTGGGTAGCCTTGAACAGAAGCAAAACTGCTGGGTCAGCTGCAATAATTTAGAAGACAGATTATGGTGATTTGGTTCAGGGAGAAAGTACTGAAAGAAGTTAAAGGGGGGTTGATTTTGGATATATTTTGTAGGTAAAGACAATAGATATTCCTAAGACTTGAATGCAGAATGTGAGGGCAACAGAGAAGTCAAGGATGATGCTAAGATTTTTGATGCAAACAACTGAAAAAAATGGAGTTGCCATCAATGCAAATGGGGAAAATTGTAGGTAGAGTAGGTTTGGTGTAGTAGATGAGTTGAGATGTTCACTGAACAAACAAATGAAGATTTCAAGTGGACAGTTAGATAAATAAGTGTTATCCAACCACAATGTCTTGGAAACCAAGTGTGGAAAGGAGGAATGATTAGCTGTATCAAATGCTGCTGCTAAATCCAGGAAATGAGAATTAAAGTCTAACCACTGCATATTGAAATGTGGAGGTGATTGATGACTTTGATAAGAGTGATGGTGACACAGGATGAATGGAGTGGTTTTAGGAAAAAATGGAGGAGGGAAATTAGAGACAACCTGTAGAGACAGACTTTTTAAGGAATTTTGCTATGAAGGAAAAGAAGAAATGTGAAATGACAGCTAGTGGAGGAAGTGAAGCTTGTAGAAAGTTATTTTTTTTTTAAATATAGCAGAAATAAAAATTAATATTTATATCCTGATGAGAAAGATACAGCAGAGAGAAGGAATAATGGCATTGGATATGGAGATGAGAAAGATACAGCAGAGAGAAGGAATAATGGCATTGGATATGGAGAATTATGTGAGTAATGGCTGATGTCCCTGAGTGGATGGGAAGGATGGGATTTAGCAATAAGTAGAGAGATTTAATATATAGGAACTATTGTATATATATAACGAATAAAGAAAATGAGACTTGTCTGGAGTGACTGAGTTTTGAGAAAGAAGAATCAATTTTGCATTATTCATTATATAGAAAATACAATATATTGTATCTTCTTATGGAAAGGTATTTCTAAATCATCTTCTAGATGTCAGTGGGATTGATGGCTTTGTCTTGAACACATCACTAAAGGCGATTATAGAAGTTCCCTTATATCCAACTATGAAACGTAATTCAGTGGACAAAGAAGTATACAATGCCATACCCGTTTGGGTAAAACGATCCAAATTTATAAGTTTGTGCTCATTCTAACTAAATTCTTGCTTTTTTTCTCTTAGGAATTTGTGTAGGTAACATGTACTTTGAGAATATAATGATGTTTCTGTTAATACTTTGCTTTGTTTAGAGAATAATGAAACAGAATGACATGTATTTTCATCTCAGTTTGTTACAACTGAAAACAAGGTTGTCTGCTTATTCAATAGATGTTCAGTTCTCTTGCATGGTACATTATTGTTTTATTTGCCAAATGGTAACTTGATATACTAGATAGATCTTTAAGTTTTAAAAGCAGCAGAATCCTTTTTAGAAAGAAAACTGATTCAAACCCCACTCTTTATAGAACAAACAACCATACTATTTCTTTTGGATAAATGTCTTCTTAAGAGTTGAAATTAATGACATTTATTTAATAAAAATCAGTTAATGAGTTTTTGATGAGTGCACAAACTGAATTCAGGGACAAAGAATGGCAGCTGCACCCTAACATGAGTGTTACCATCCTATTGATTTCTGTGTTTTGTTCTGGGGAAACTGTATCAGTAACTGCAAAGGGTAACAAGTCTTTAAACAGCTCAATTTACAATCCCAGGAAGGTTAAAAGTATAGAGGATACTCAAAAAGAGTCATTAATAATAATATCTAAAAATTATTAACCTCCTGTTAATAAAAGAGGTGTTTAGAATACGAAGCTAACATTAGAAATATTGTGCAGTTGCCATAAGACTTGCTGTGTCATGACATCTTGTTTACACAATAGACTATGTATGTCATAATAGGCTAATGCACCTAGCAGATCTTCCTGAGCCTTTCTTGACATTTAGTGAATATAGCATGTGGGCTGTTTGTTGAATTTATAAAAATATTATCATATTTGAAGTGAATAAAAGACTAGTTTAAAAATGTTCCTAATTATCATTATATTCATGAAAAGTTTAAATGTAGGCATAGAGCTGACAGAAGTTCTGTTTTAAGTAGAGCACAAGAATGAGTGAACCAAAGTGAACAGGTCAATGGATGACGGTCTTCAGTATGTTAAAATTTGTTTGATAACACTTCAAAGTGAATTTTATATCCAACATTGACGGAATTCCTGAAACATTGTCTTTGGTGTAGAGAATACAGAATGCAATTTATGGAAAGGCTGAGAGATATAGATGCTCTGAATCCCAACTCCCTCACGTATTAGCTATTTGAGTTTGGCCATGTGATGTAAACTTACTGAGCCTTCATGTAAAATATGGATTGTGACTCCTACCATGGCTAGTTTTTTCTAAGACTCAATCCTTTACTATATGTCAAGGGACCAAGTATCAATGAAATATTTGACATTGAGAAGGCAGGCATCAAATGCTATTAGCATTTAAGCCTGATATCTTGAAAAACAAAAAGTAGTTTCTAAAACCATAGAAAAAATAGAGGTAAAAGAGAAACATTGTAGTTTGATGGAGAGAGGATTTGCTTTGATTGAGGGGAAAAAAGCAATTAATTTCATCACAAAAATGATTTTCTAATAAAGAGAACGTGCGGACTAAAATGCTTACCTTTAGAACCGAACGAAATGTTTATGATACTACATTGAACATTAAATAATGTGTATCTAATTTTACAAATCAGTCACTACATTTTTAGAGGCAGATTTTCTTTTTTTGGTTCAATTTTCTCTTCAGCTTTACGGTAAATACTGTGCTTCATAATCTGATCAGCAGAAGACAAAACCACTGAAAAGATTTAGCTCCTTAACACAGGTTTTTTGATTAACAATTAAACATTAGGCTTTGGAGTTGAAGGGTCTTAGCAATGGTGTCATCTGGTAGGCAGACTGACCTGGGTCAGTTCATTTGTTTCAAGCTGGCATCGAAAGACCCCAACATCCTCTTATTGTAGATATGGTAAAATCATCTTTGTTTGCTGGTTCAAATGAACCCATATTCCCTGAATTAACTTTTCTTTACATGTGAGAAAGAGCCAGGAATATCGATGGTTTAGTGACTTGCAATTATTTAAATCTGTGAGCCAACTCAATGATATAAAAGATTGCATGTTAGTGTTCCAAAACTTGGCTGCATGCCAGTATCATCAAGGAAGCTTGTTTATGAAACGAATTCCAGAGTTTACCCCCAGAAATGCTGACTCAGGTACAATAATTTGACTCTTCTTTAGAAGAATGTAGAGCCCATTGTAAACAAGCTTACTGTTAGACCAACATACAAAAATGAGCTTTATTCTATCTGCAAGGCAAATATACTCCTTAAACGGGGTCCAGAGGAGCATGTGGGTATTTTAATTTGTTTAACTCCTCATTGTACTCTTTGTCTTGGCTTCTGAGGACTGTCTGGCATAGCCACTCACTGAGCGTTGGGGTTAAAAAATAACTTTTTTTATCTCCTCTCTCTGCATAGGCCCTTAACCCTGTGTTTTTTGCAGAATCCCTTTGGCTTTTCTCCTAGGCCTCCGGCAAGAGATTCTAGGCTGAGGTATAAAGAATGAGATGTTGAGGGATGCCCTCTAGATCTTGCTGATAGAATATCTATAAGAACATTTACCTTATCCTTCTGTCAAAACTGAGCTCTTTTTACGTATTTCCTGAATCTTTTGTTAAAAGATCCTGAGTTCTATTAGTCAATGTTTCTTTCTGTTTGCTAATGTTTATATATGTGCTGCCTACACAGGGAGTAGGAGTAAGGATACAATAATCTTGCCCAATATTGTTAAGCATACTTCTAAAATTGCTTTAAATGTTCATATTTTTACATATTTTTTTAAATTATTAAGTCTTTCAAATGTAAAGAAAAGTATTGGACAGCAATTGAGTAAAAATTTATGGATTATCATGTAGAATTAACAGGTATCAACATTTTGTTATAATTGAATTCTTACATATGTTTGGTGGGAGTACAATTTATATAGACATTTTGGTAAATTGTTTGATAGTATCTACTAGAGCTGATCATATGCATACTTTGCAATCTACCAATTCCACTAACATACATATGTGCATTAGCAGACATGAGCAAAAATGCTTATAATAATATTCATTAGAGTTCAAAACTGTAATCTACCAAACATCTGCCCAAGAAGAAAGTATAATGAATTGTAGAATGTTCATATAATGGAGTGCTGAACAGTGATGAAAATAATGAACTATGATTGAATAATCTCATACATTGTATTATTTCATTTGTGTAAATAATAGAAAAATAGTAAATGGTGATAGATTTTAAAATATGTTACTCATCTGGGGTATTTGGAATGTTCTATATCTTTACAGGAGTGGTGGTTAGATAGGTGTATATACTATGTTATATACTATGTATATACTATTGAGCTGTACATTTAAAATGTGTATACTTTATATTATATACTCATACATTATACTTTAAAAGTTCACAAAAAACAAAAAAAAGATGAATGTCAGCTTGGCACTTGTAGCACAGTGGTTACGGTGCCAGACACTTACACTGAAGGTGGCGGGTTTGAACACAGCCCAAGCCAGCTAAATAACTGTAACAAAAAATAGCTGGGGATTGTGGTGGGTGCCTGTAGTCAAAGCTACTTTGGAGGCTGAGGCAAGAGAATTGCTTAAACCCAAGAGTTTAAGGTTGTTGTGAGCTATGATGCCACAGCACTCTACCGAGGGTGACGTAGTGAGACTCTGTCTCAAACAAAAGCAAACAAAAAAATACCGCCTTTAGGGATTTTAAGTTTTAAAGGGGGTAAATATAAGAAGTCCAAACTTAGCCACATGGTAATGAAACTTAACACTAATAATAGTGAGAAACTTCTATTAAGTTCTAAACAGAAAGAGCTGATCATGATCAAAGGAACAAGGATAAAGATAACATAAATTTCAAATTTCTCATTGAAACAACCTTGAACCTAGAAGAAAAATGAGCAATATTTTTAAATCCATAAGGGAAAGAAAAAGATCCCACATTGTTCCTGCAATTTTATTTCAAACCAAATTTTTATTTAATTTGATGCCATTATAAAAACTATTTTTAAACAGTTTATTTTGCTATATGAAACCCATTTGGGGATTTCTTTTCGTGTTTTTGGAGAGGTTCTAAAACAAGAAAAGAAATTTTTCTAAGAGATACAGCAAGTAATACAGGAGGTAACTATATTCAGGTAACTTTTTATTTATATTTTTAAAATCCCATCCTTTTAAGACTTCTAGGTCAGATAATTCAAGCCACTCCAGTGACAAAGGTCACCTGGAATGTTGTCTTCCTAGTCAAGCCTGTTTTACATGACTTTAAGGAAACAATCATTGAACTGAGAGAAGGAGATGGTCATGGGCTAGAGGCCAATAAATGAAAGACTGACTTTTCTAAGCGTAGGCAAGGTTTTTGGTCTGGCTATGGATCCTTGTGCATGGAACTCAGTTTTTCAGGAAACTGTATTTTCAAAGGAACCACAAGCCAGTTCAGGAAACTGTATTTTCAAAGGAACCACAAGCCAGGCCAGGAAAAGCCATGTTGGTCTTCCACCTAATTCTTAAAGATATCCTTTAGGATATTCATTATGTCTTTCAATATTTTGTCTATGGGAGATATTACTAAAGCATAAAAAATGATGATAAAAGACTAGAAAATATGCTAAGCATATAAAACAAAAGAAAACTGGGTAGCCATCTTAATATTCGACAAATGTCTGCCACAGTCCTGCATTAACATTAAGTGGGCTAAAAAGTTTGCATAGCTCCTTCATGCTCACATCAGATGTGGTAGTGGAACATAGTAGACAGAGGAGAACCTCTAGGAGGGAAAATCCAGGACCATGATAGACATTGGACAAGGAGATCCCTTCAGAAGACCAGGGCAGTGTGCTGTCACATGGGCCAACCAAGTAATTTATTGGTTAGACAGTTCAAAAATTCTTTCCTTTGATCATTTGAAAATTGCTATGAGCCAGTGACTGCTCTGTTTGGCCCATTTTTCTTTAAGTGAATATTTTTATCCTAGTCATCTTGTTCTTTCTTTAGCATTACATGTTGGATATAGTATAGAAGGTAAACTGCTTGGTTCACAGGTTATAGGATCAAGAACCACCACATTTAGACCTGTTAGAGAGAGTATTATCTACCAATCCTAGGTTTTGAGCTGTGTTGTAATTGAATGGGTTCCTGGAATTACCTCCCCCAAGGAGGGAGTAGGCTTTTGTGTGGCTAAAGAAATGTATTGTGGCAGAAACTACTAGCTGTTAAGCCAAAAAACATCTTTTTCCCTTTCTCTGTTGAAAAAGAAGATTTAGCCGGGCCATTGATGCTCATTAAATACTACATTTTTGGGCTTCTCTTGAACTGTGTATGTCCAGGCAACTAAGTTTTGGCCAGTAGACTATTAGAGGAAGTGAAGTGTGCAACTGGTAGGTCATTCCTCTGAGAGGCATTGAGCTTGCCTTTCCCTCTACTTTTTTTTTTTTTTTTTTTTCCTGTTGTTTAAAATGTATACCTGGGCATGAAAACTGGAACAGTCATCTTACCTGCAAAATGCATATTATGTGTTGAAGAAGACGGAAAAACAAAATTGAGATTAAAAAAAGATATGAAATAAAGATAGTAAAGGGGATTTAAAAAACAAGATGCCAAAAGTAAGCCCTATTATAGCAGAAATCATGTTGGAGGGCATGAGGGATTAAAACAGTCTATTGAGACTAAGACCTTCTGAATGAATAGTAATTATGTCTGTCAATATTTTGCCTATGGAAGATATTACTAAAAGCATAAGAAAAGGAAAAATAATGACTGTAGAATACACAAAAGGAAACTGAGTAGCAATCTTAATATCTGACAAAATAGGATTAAAGACAAAAAATTTCATAGGAGGCAAAGAGAGGCCCGAGAGAGAGACATGGAGCAAGGAAATACAACCATGACAAGGGTATCTTTATCTGGTGACATAGCCTCAAAATATGTAAAGCAACGACTGCCAAAACCGCCCAGATTAATGGCTGGGGATTTTAGCCAATCTTTAAAAAAAGTCAAAAAGGAAAATTAAGCCTACATGGAAGATCTGAATATTATAATTTATATAAGGTATTAGATAAATATAAACTCTATATTAACAAATCGAGAGTACAAATATACATGAAACATCACAAACTTGAATGTATAATATAGAAAAAAAAAGTCTGTATGCTGACCTTTTTGGTATGTGTTTTTGAACTTTATGTAATTAGATTGTTGATAATTTTCTTTTTAATATAGTATAAGAGTTTTTAAAATTTAGATTGAGTTGAGCCCATTTTCATTTTTCTTTAAGTAATCATTTTATTTAAAAATGTTTATTGGTATATAATAGTTGTAAATATTTGGGGTGAACATGTGATATTTTGATACATATATACAGCAGGTAATAATCAAATCAGGGTAACAGACATCCATCACCTCAAAAATTTATTTTTGTCTTGAAAACATCATAACTCTTCTATTTTGAAATACATAATGAACTATACTATTAGCTATTAACTTTTAACTATTAACTTCTCAATCTACTATTAAATGCCAGAACTTATTTCTTCTAACTATACTTTGATACCTATTAATGAACTTTTCGTCATCACCCCCACCCTTTCCTAAACTCTGGTAAACACCATTCTACTCTCTATCTACATAAGATCCACATTTTTTATTTCCCACATATGAATGAGAAGAGGTAATATTTGTTTTTCTGTGGTTATTTTACCTGACAAAATGACCTCCAGTTACATCTGAATGGAAATTGCTACAAATGATGGGATTTCATTCTCTTTTTGTGTATGAATAATATTCCATTGAGTGTGTGTATATCACGTTTTCTTTATTCTTTCCTCTGTTGTTGGACACTAGTTTGATTTCATATCATGGCTATTGTAACAAACATTGGAATATGGGTATTGATTTTTCTTTTGGATATGTGAGGTCTGATAATTAAGTTTGTGAGTTCCTCATTGCTGAATATCACTCCAGTCACCTTTGAAGTACTCCTTTTGGGAAGCTGTGCACTGATGCCAGTGCCTAATTCACCCTTAAAAGCAGTTTCGAAAATCTTTTTCTAAATAGCCATCAAAGCTGTTTTTATATTACATTTGATGTCCTGAATGGAATCAAAGTGTTTCCCTTTCAATATTTCCTTTATCTTTGAATGAGGAAAAAAGTCACTGGGGGCCAAACTTACATGCTGAACAGTAGGGTTGCTAGATCATTTGATAATCTTATTTTTAATTTATTGAGGAACCTCTATATTGTTTTGGCTATACTGCTTTACACTGTTTCCTACAGTGTATGAATATTCCCCTTTCTTCAGATCCTTGCAGCATTTGTTATTTTTTGTTCATTTGATAATATCCATTTTAACTGCGGTGAGATGATATTTCAATGTGATTTGTCTTCGTATTTCCTTGATTAGTGACGTTGAACTTTTTCATATACCTGTTGGCCATTTTCATGTCTTTTTTTGAGAAAAGTCTTTTTCAGATGTTTTGCCCATTTTAAAAATCAGATTATTTGTTTTATTGCTATTGAGTTGTTAAAGTTCCTCATATATTCTAGTTATTAATCCCTTATCAGATGCATAGTTTACAAGTATTTTCTCCCATTCAGTGCAAGATGAGTTGTATCATCACTTTGTTGTTTGCTGTGAAGAAGATTTTTAGTTTGATGTAACCCCATCTTTCTGCTTTATTTGTGTTTTTGTTTTGTTTGTTTTCTGAGACAGGGTCTTGCTCTGTCAGCTGGTCTAGAGTTCAGAAGTGTCATCATGGTTCATTGCAATCTCTAACTTCTGAACTTAAGCAACTCCAGGACTCAAGCTTCCTCAGCCTCCCAAGTATCTGGGACTACAAGCATTTTTTTTTTTTTTTTTTTTTTTTGTAGAGATGGGGTTTTGCTCTTGCTTGGCTAGTCTCGAACTCCTGGCCTCAAGTAATCCTCCTGTCTCAGCCTCCCAGAATGCTAGGATTATAGGTGTGAGATATTGCACCTGGCCTGTCTTTGCTTTTGAGATTATATCCCAAAAATCTTTGACAAGAACAATGTTCTATAGCATTTCCACAATGTTTTCTGCCAGTAGTTTCACAGTTTCGAGTGTTATATTTCAGTCTTTAATCTATTTTTTTAAAATTGTTAAATCATAGCTGTGTACATTAATGCGATCATGGGGCACCATACACTGGTTTTATAGACTGTTTGATACATTTTCATCACACTGGTTAACATAGACTTCCTGGCATTTTCTTAGTTATTGTGTTAAGACAGTTATATTCTACGTTTGCTAAGTTTCACATGTACCCTTGTAAGCTGCACCGCAGGTGTAGTCCAATCACCCTCCCTTTGCCCATCCACCCCCATCCCTTCCCTCCCTCTCCCCCTTCCCCCTATTCTTAAGGGGGAAGCTGTTTTGAGTTCCCAGAGCCTGTGCCTCAGGCCCTGTCTTTACTCTTGCATGTTTGTATTCTATTAGCTGTCAGTTCTAGCCTCCTGCCTTCCTTTGTCTATAGGCTGACGATCCCCTGAGGGCCGGGTGTGTCTTAGGCTCAGTAAAGTGGTCCTCTGGGTCAGCTCCACCCTGGGAACTTCCCAGATCTGCAGGTGCGTTTCTAGTCCCCAAGCTCCACCCAGGCTGGTACTGCCTCAGGCAAACCCTTTACTCACAGGGCCTGCGTTTCAGTCCCAGATCTGTTCCGCAGTGGTTGCCACCTGAGTAGATGCCTGGCCTCCTCTGGTTGCCCAGGGAGACAGGGGATGTGGCTTCAGAATATCTGGGAGTGAGGCCTATTGTTCCCAAAAATGGCTGCGGCTCTGCGCCTCGGGGCACTGCTGCTCTGGTGTGGTTCCCTCTCAGCCAACCATCCTTTCCTCACTCCCGTGCCGCAGAATCAGCTTTGACCAACTGCAGTCTAGGCCCTGTCTACACCCCTCAAGAAATCACCCAAGAATCTGGACTCCTGCGGGACAGGCCTCCAGACCTTAGAGTGAGAGTGGAGGGGAGTGCTGGGAACTCAGAGTTGCAGATAGAGAATATATACAGTTCTATACAATTTTATGCCTGGCAGGAGAACACCATGGCACCCTAGTAGGGGAGGTAGGTCCAGTTTTTAGAGGGTCTCTCCCATGGTGTGTAGTGGGAGGACCTTTGAACTCTGCTTATTTGTTTGTGGGGCACTCTGAGCTGTTCTCATGGGGGGAGGGGACTCCCGTCCACTTGGTGATGGATTTTGTACCTTTTGTTTGTATTTGGGAGCTGAGCCTCAGGGCTAAACAAGTCTTCAGATTGCTGCAATTCTGTTTACTCTTCTTTTGACTGGAGTTTTTACCTACCTGGCTGGAATGTTGTAGGTTCAAATTAACAAAATTAACCACTGAAAGGGCTACTGCACTGCCAGTGCTATACAGACAGGCAGTTCTCTTTAATCTATTTTGAGTTGGTCATTTCTTTGCTAATTTTTTTTATAATATACTAATTAACATTCTTCTTTATCTTTAGGCCTTAATGAACCATCTATGTAAGTGAAAAGGTCTTTATTTTGTTCTTGCCTTTAATTCTTATTTACGTAGACATAGAAATCTAGATTAAAAGTTGTTTTTCTCTCAGTAGTTTGAAAATAAATATTTTTTCAAAATGTTTTCTATTTCTGTTGGGAAATCTAATAGGTTATTTTTTCCCTCTTTGAAGGTAATCTATCTTTTTCTTCTGGTTGTTTTAGTGTTTTTTTTGTTTTGTTTTGTTTTGTTTTTTTACATCTTTAAAAAAAATTTATTTCAGTATTTCTGGTGTCTTTTTGATCATTTTTCTTTCTCTGTTCCTATTGATTTTTTCCACCCTTAGTATTTCTATTGTTCATCAATTTTGAGTAAATATGTCTTTAACTATTATCTCTTTTGTATTTTCTTAATTTGCTCGATGTGTAATTCCTCTGAGACAGATGGTAGAATTTCTTCTTCAATCATTTATGTGTCAACTTCATTTTTATCTTTTCTTCTCCTACATATCTCTGACTGGGTGGTGCCTGCAGCTCAGTGGGTCGGACACTGGCCCTATATACTGAGGGGCCAAGTATTCTCCAAATTATTTTCTTCCTATCACTATTACTACTATCTTCTTGTTGTTTCCTCAAATTACTGTTTTAGATATTAATATGTATATTTTTGCCTTCAGATAGAATAAGAATTCCTTTAAGTAAAGACTTAAAAGGCGAGTGCATAAAATAAAATCTGATGGTCGGGCCTGATGGCTCATGCCTGCAATCCTAGAACTCTGGAAGGCCAAGGCAGGTGGTTTGGTTGAGCTCAAGAGTTTGAGACCAGCCTGAGTTAGAGTGAGACCCCATCTCTAAAATTAGCTGGGCATTGTGGTGGATGCCTATAGTTCCAGCTACTCAGGGGGCTGAGGCAAGAAAATTGCTTAAGCCCAAGAGTTTGAGGTTTCTGTGAGCTATAATGCCATGACACTCCATTGAGGGTGACAGAGTAAGACTGTGTCTCAAAAATAAATGAATAAATATTAAAAAATAAAATCTGATTTTTCCTTTTTGTTTTAATTTTTATATAGCCCTTTATTTTCAATTATTAAGCTTGCTCTTTCAGAAAATGTCTCAAGTCATAGATGGCTCAACCTACCTTGAAGTTTTACTATAATGAAAAATTAACATTCTTATGAAAAAGAATCAATGAGCCTAACACTAAGCTAGAATTCAAGGTACAAGATCTGCTTTTTATTAACTCTATACTTTATAATGTGTTTTAAACTTTCTTTTCCACAGATACAATAAAGTACTGTCTAGCTTGGGCACTGTGAGGATAATTTGTTAATGTCTAGATATGATACTTTGCCACAAAAAGTTAATATTAACACTTCAAAGATTATTTTATAAAGAGAAATGTGCATTTTTGAATAAATTCATTTTTTTAACTTGGCCCATCAAAAATTGCCACATGTCGTACCCACAAATACCCTTATTTTAAAAAAATACCACGGGAATTGGTGTGAGTTCACTGAGGAGAAGTTGTGTGACAATAATTGTGTGCAAAGTATGAACATGTTTTTACTTTGAAACTCACCTGATAATTAGTGACATTTCCAGTGGCTTAAAATATTTTTTCAATGTTAGAGCTACATTTTACGAAGTATTCTGAGCATGCCAAGAAACATAGGGAATAGACAATTAATTGAATTGCACATGCAAGGTAATTTGTTAATTTTAGTGCTTATGTAAATTTTTTAACTCCCTTTATATGAAAAACATATTTTACAGAAACCATAATAAGCTTACATAAAGCATGGGAAAAAATAGTTGAGGGACAATATTTGCCTGATGACCTATTGCTTTGGGGCATCATTCCTTTTGTAGAATTTACTAATGTAAAGCTTATGTCATATTAGACATCACAGATAGATTTTTATCTTTTTAAACTAGTCTAATCCAAATCTCAATAAAGGCAGCTATATCTAACCTTATTTATAATGTTTCTATGTATTTTCTCTCTATATATTGAATTCAGAGGCACTGTGACATTAAGAGTAACTTAGCTGGTTTCAGGATAACCTTTATACGTCTGTTCCATTTTGGGAAGCAGTGGTTCTCAACCTTCCTAATGCTGCAATGTATTTTCATTGTTAAAAAGGGGTCAGGACCTATAGGTTAAGAACCTCTGTTAGGGTGAGTCAGAAGGGGAGTCATACAGGGAAGCTGGTTTGCTACCATCCTGGTGCAAAGTCTCAGAAACTGTTTTTTATTTATTTGTTCATAGGATACCAAGAGAAAAGATTGCAAGAGCTACTAATGTGCTGATAGCCTCTCTGTTTTTCTAACATGGAATTACACAGTGATTTGGAAACTAAGAAGTTGTATCTTCTTCTCTTCAGCAATGAGATTTGTTGATGTTGCAACATACGACTGAGGTAATCCATCTGGGTGTCTTTTCCTGTGTACATTTTAAAAACAGGAGCAAGATTAATTTTCTAGGGTGGTTATAAATTGGTCCATTGAATCATAATGACTGTTTATGTGGAATTGCCATGAGGACATTGCTGCTAATGGCATCTGTCAATGCCTGGCTCTGTCTTCTTGTGGCATCTCCAATCTTCACTCTGTTAGTTATCACCATGTTTTTTCTTACCTTAAGATACAGCAGGAGCCTCAGAGTCTGTAGCTCAGCACCTAAGGATCTGGCCACACACACCAGAGCTGGCAGGTTCAAACCCAGCCCGGGCCTGCCAAAAAACAATGACAACTACAACCAAAAAATAGCCAGGTGTTGTAGTGGGCACTTGGAGTCTCAGCTACCTGGGAGGCAGAGGCAGGAGAATTGCCTAAGCCCAACAGTTTGAGGTTGCTGTGAGCTGTGCCACCATAGCATCTACTGAGGGTGACACAGTGAGACTCTGTCTCCAAAAAAAAAGAATAGGAATTCATTTGGGGGAAGACTTAAAAGGAAAATTCATAAATTTCTGTTCTGTATTAACTTTTTTTTTTCTCATCATGTCCCCCTTGGCAGAGTGCATGGCGTCGCAGCTCACAGCAACCTCAAACTCTTGGGGTCAAGTGATCCCCTTGTCTCAGCCTTCCAAGTAGCTGGGACTACAGGCACCTGCCACAATGCCTGGCTATTTTTGTTGTAGTTGTCATGGTTGTTTTTAGCAGGCCCAGGCTGGGTTCAAACTCACCGGTTCCAGTGTATGTGGCTGGAGCCCTAGCTGCTGAGCTATGGTGCCAAGCCTGTATTAACTTTTTGTATAACCATTCATTTTTACTTGCTGAGTTTGTTTTTTCAGTGGCTCCAAAACCTTCTAGATTTTGTGAATCAGTGAAGGTTCAGTATCAGGTTTTTTATGTTTATTTAGTATTCCTACATCCCCCACTCCCACAAATCAGAACAGTGGGTTATCTATCATCAATGACACTTTATTAAATAGAAATTAATTAATAATTTGTTCTTTTTAGCAAGTCATACTGAAAAGAAGTTTTGAATGCCTTTATGAAAATTACTTTCTTACACAAATGTGAAATTCTTGGTCTCCATTAATTGAATTTATTATTCTTTCAACAGCCATTTGAATTTCTAATGACATTTTAATCTTCTGTTTTATGAAGTTTTTCATCTATAACTTGATTTACAATAAGATTTACAGCATCTCCAGAACTATTAATTTAGCTATTAAGAGACTTAGTGTATTTTATGTGCATTTCAAAAGTGGCATAGGTGAAATAACTGTTGTGTGGAATGGTAAACTGACTATAATATACTTATTGACAAGGATAGCATAGAGTTAAAAAAATAAACATTTTATGTTGGAATAATTCCAGATTTACAACATTTGCAAAGACATTACAGAAAGTTTCTGTACACTAGCTTTTCTTGTTAATATCTCATATTACCCTGGTACATCTGGAAAAACTAAGAAACCCACATTTGCACATTACTGTTAACTAAACTTCAGATTTTATTCAAATTTAACCTGTTTTTTTCACTGATTTTCATTTTCTATTTTACACATTTAGGATATCACATTTAGAAAAAGTTTTTATTGAAATAAAAATTTAGAATAAGGAACAAATGTCTCCCTGCTATTAAGAATCCATTATGTGTAAGTAAGGGCAAAATAATAGTCCCAAATCCAAGTCAAAGTGGGGGAAAGAATGTGAAATCCTGTGAAAGGGTGCACTGGAAGAAACCACTTCTGCTACTGTCTATTGGATAATTTTAAACCCTTTCCCTGATTTTTCTCATTTCATTCAGTTAAGTAAGAGTGCAGAAGAAACTGCACACCTGACTAACTCTATGCTCTAAATCCTATCTCACTTTTCCAATCTCTGATGAGCCAGTAAAGTTCTAATATTTTAAATTATTTTTCAATCACCCATTCTCTGTAATCTGTAGAGTTCAACAATGCCCTTGCTGAAGTATCTGTGGACTGCTCTGAAAGGGCATTAAACCATTCACTATAAACCACAGTGTAAGACACATGTGCTATCTCTTTGGTATTAGAATAGTTTTGTTGGGGAAGGAAGTTTGATAATGGTTTCTGAAAACTTTGTTAACAAAATCCATTCTGGAAAATTTCGGAATCATTTGCCGTCATTGCTACCATGTTATATATTGATGTGAAGTAATTTGTTTCCCCTAAAATATTTTTGGGAAAAAGATATAACTTCTTAGCATGTTGGAAAAGCTACCATCTGACAGCTATATGATAGGCTTCCTTGTATAGAGTTTTGAAGAAAAGATCGATCCACCAGCAAGTTTTAAACTGAGGCAACAGTGGAAAAAGCCAACTTTGCAAATACAGTAGAATCTCCATAGTTGATCACCTCCCTACATTGACTATCTCCTTAAGATGGCCTAATTTTAATGGACCTGACATGCATCACACACATGTATCAGTACAGTTGGCCTAATTCCTTATGTTGGCCTCCCCTGTATGTTGACCAGTTTGTTACATTCCCTTGGGTGGTCAACTTACAGAGGTTCTACCGTAATTACTTTGCAAGCTGCTAGATAGCACTCTTAGAAGCTGTTTCGCTTTTGAGCTTGACTTTTTGATAAACCCACAGACTTAAGAGTAAAGATTTAAAGGCATATTTTTTAATATATAAAAGTAAATATGCATTTAAAAAGTTTAAATTAACATTTTATTTGAATAGGCAGTTTTGTCATGCAAGAATTAATATTTTCTGGGAACTCATTGAAAGGCTTATATACTACATATATATATATATACACATATATATATATACACACATATCTATCTATATACATAACCGTACATATATTCCTTCTGAATTATTTAACATCTTTCCTCTACAGATCTTTTTATTTGACAAAAGTTATATATATTTATAACATACAAAATGTTGTTTTGCAATACATATACATTGTCAAATGGTTAAATCGAGCTAATTAACGTACGTATTACTTCACATATTATTTTTTCTGCATGTGGTTGAGAGCTCTTAAAACCCTCTGTAGATATTAAATGAAGTTGTTTTGAAATGATAACATAAGCTTTCATATAGTTTCATATACAACAATATGCATTAAAACAAATCTTGGAGATTTTATAAGAATATAATCTGTTTATGTTGTATTTCTATGAAACCTTCAATCTCAGGCATTTTGGATAGAGATATTGGGATGTGGTAGCCTTATCTTACTGAATTTATATTGAGCTACTTGGAAGTTATTTGAAAAACAGTTTATTATTGGTGTCTTTGCTCTCCATACTAGCAACTTATGTCAGTTTGCATAAAATTGAATCTTGGCTTGGCCTACATTCTGAGGCCAGCCTCTGTACTTGGCCTGAAGTTTATAGGGGGCCTTGTAACCAGTTTTAATTCACTGGTATTCTGACCCTTGATTTTATCTAGTATCCTGCCCAAATCTTTGACACTTTGTTGTCTAGGCTTATTACCTAGGTAATTGCTTCTTTTACTTAAAATCTATGTTCGTAAACCATTAAGCAGATTCCAACCCGAGAGACCAACTCATCTTTCTACCCTACACTGATCTATCTAAACTAAATCCTTTGCCTGTTTGAGCCTATGGTACTACCTTGTTCTTTGCACGATAACCCCTTGATTATGGTACTACCTTGTTCTTTGCACTATAACCCCTTGATTAATAAATCTGAAAAAACTAGTTGTGTCCATGACCTTGCCCTCTTAGTTCTCTTCCATCTGTTTTGTTCAATTTTCAGCCCTACTGTGAGTCAAACATTGGGTAGATGCTGTAGGGAGTAAAGGAAAAGACCCAGTCTCTGTATTCTCGTAGCTCTGGCTGGTGGGAGAAGAAACACACTGAGATTATTTCTTGACTGCATAGTCAGGCTTCAAGGAGTCTTTCTGCATTGATCAAGTTTTGAAAGATAAATTAAAAGGGTGGCACCTGTGGCTCTAGGAGTAGGGTGCTGGCCCCATATACCGTAGGTGGTGGGTTCAAACCCAGCCCTAGCCAAAACTGCAACAACAACAACCAAAAAACAAACAAACAACAACAACAAAAAAAAAAAAAAAAAAAAAGGAAAGAAAGGTAAGTAAAAAACAAACTTTGGAATTTTCTTAACTGCTGAGTGACATGACAAAGGCACAGAAATATGGACCAACATGGCATGCAGGTATATGAAAAGTGCTGTTATTAGAGTGTTTTTAAAAGCTTTTCTTGCTGTCTCCCATGTTGTGATGTGCCACAGTAGTCACAGAGAAATCAATATGATAAGGCTTTAGCGAGGTTGATTCAATATTAAAGTAAGTGATTTAACAAATAGAAAGTACTGAACTCTGTCTAGCCATTGTTTAACTAGTTTTCTGTGTTCCAGGCGAGAACTGTGGTGAAATAAAAACCATCTAGGAGAATTTAGTTTCTCATTATGGAGAAATTCACTAATTTAATCAAGATTCATCTAATGTTTATAAAGGTCTGCTATGAAGCCAGATATAATCATGACCAGGAGAATATATTTCCAGAAGGAAAGAGTTTATTCTTCTAGCAATGGATCCTACAAGCTTACTAATAGCAGGGTAGCCTAATCAATATTTTGAAATGAATTAACTTTTATGCATTGATATAAATTTTGTCAAGTTGGACACAGTGAAAGAGGTAAATAAGACATTACCACTTCCCTCAAAAATATCACATGAAATAAAGTAAATTATAAAAGGTAATGTAGTTCAGGTATGTATTATGTAGTCCAGTATGTAGTAGAAAACATCCTGGCTGGGTTAAGTGCATTAATTCTCTTTATGTAAATTGTCATCCTGGTGGATTGTAGACCCTCATCTGTAAGATGTGAGGATTTGGTTGGTATCTAAGGTTTCTTCTAGCTTTAAAATGCAATGAATTTAGAAAGTCAGTCTAGGATCTCCTATGTCTCTGCAAGGAGATCAATGAGGGTAAGGACATCAGATCTGGCACCTATCCATTTTAATGTCTATAAGAAGCATTTGATTTCACATGTTGTCAGAAAAAACCTTAAAATGGAGGAGACCAAAGATTGAGAAAAACAATGTACTAGTCAAACTGTATAGATGGAATGCTGTTTGGACTAAGGTACATACAGATGATTGCATTAAAACGATTTTTCATTTCATGGCAAATTTTCATGATTCTGTGCACAGATTCCACCTTTCTTATTTTCTTCCTTCTTTCTTCTCTTTTCCCCATTTCTCAGCTTTATTCTCTTCCCCTCTTTTGACATGTTCTTTATACTCTTTATCTTTGGGATGGAGTGTTCTATATGCATCTATCAAGCACAGTTGTTCTAGGGTCTATTTAAATCCCTTATATCTTTGTTTAATTTCTGTTTAGAGGGTCTGTCTAGCTCTGTGAAAGGAGTGTGAAAGTCCCCTGTTATTATGGTGTTATAGGATATAATATTGGTCAGACTGAGTAAGGTTTGTTTCAAGAATCTGGGAGCATTTAAGTGGGTGCATAATATTTAGAATTGAAATGTCTTCTTGTTGTATTTTTCCCTTGACCAATATGAAGTGACCATCTTTGTCTTTTTTGACTTTAGTTGCTTTAAATCCATATATATTTGAAAATAATATTGCCACTCCTCTTTTCTTCTGGATTCCGTTTGCCTGAAAAATTGTCTTCCAACCCTTAACTCTGAGTTTTAATTTGTCTTTTGAGGCTAGATGTGTTTCCTGCAGACATAAAATGGATGGCTTGTGTTTTTTAATCCAGTCAGCCAATCTATGCCTCATCAGTGGGGAATTCAAGCCATTAACATTTATTGAGATAATTGATAAGTGTGGTAGTGTTTTCTTCATCTTATTTAGTGAAAGTTCATTGCTTAGTTTTGTGTCATTGTGGAAGCTAAGTTCTGTTCTTTAATTTCTGGGTGCTTACTTCACTGGTGTCTCCGTTGTGATGGTCAATGTATAGAACAGGTTGAAGTATTTCCTGTAAAGCTGGTCTTGTTGTGGTGAATTTCCTCAATGTTTGCATATCAGTAAAAGATTTGATTTCTCTGTTAATTTTAGATTAGCTAGCTTAGTAGGATATAGAATTCTGGGCTGGAAATTGTTCTGTTTAAGTAGATTAAAGGTAGATGACCATCATCTTCTTGCTCAAAAAGTTTCATTAGAGAAGTCTGTAGTCACCCTGATGGATTTGCCCCTGTAGGTCAATTGGCACTTACTCCTGGCAGCTTGCAAAATCTTTTCTTTTGTCTTAACTATGGATAGGTTCATCACAATGTGTCTTGAAGAAACTCAATTTGAGTTGAGGTGACCTGGGATCCGATATCCCTCTGAAAGGAGTGTGTCAGAATCTTTGGTGATATTTGGGAAATTTTCATTTATAATATTCTCTAAAATGGATTCCATTACTCTGGGTCATTCTTCTTCCCCTTCTGGGATACCTATAACTTGTATGTTTGAACGCTTTATAAAGTCCCATAATTCTGTCAGTGAACATTCTGCCTTTTTTCTCTCTCTCTCTTTCTTTCTTTCTTTCTTTTTTTTTTGACTCTTTAACTATCTGAGTTATCTCAAGAGCTTTGTCCTCTACCACTGAGATTCTTTCTTCTGCATGATCTAATCTATTGCATCTTTAAGTACCCCAATTGACTGCTTCAGTTCCTTCAGCTCTGCTATATCCTTTTTATATTCTTCATATCATTCATCTCTTATTTGATTCTGTTTTTCTGATTTCCTTTTGGTTGTTTTCTACTTTCTCAGCAATTTCCTTCATTGTTTTCAACATCCGTGTATTTTAAATTTCCCTTCTGTCATTTCCAACATTTCTTTATGGGTGCAATCCTCTGTAGTAGCTACCTCAAAATTCCTTGGGTGGGGGGGTGTTGCTCGGGCCGGTTATTCATGTTGCCAGGATTTTTTGATGATTCTTCATCATGAGTGTATTATTTTATCTGTTTCCTTGCCCTAATTTTCATTTCAGTTCCTATTGCTCTTTAATTTAGTGTGCCACTGGCCACTGGTTTTGATGAGTTCTTTTGGTACAGGACCAGAAGGATGAGAAGATTGAAGACTAATAGAGGGAAAAGATTTTAAAAAAATAAAAAAGAGAAAGGAGAGGGGGTAAGTAAAAGGGAATATTGACAAAAAGAAGAGAGGCATAGAAAGAGGGAGACAGAAGTAATACAGGTATACAGTAGGGTACTTTGACCCAACCTTAAAAAAGAACCCTGACCTGTAGAGTGCTGGGTTGGGTGTTTCTCTTGAGGTCAGCAGCTCTTTGCCAGACTGTTCAGACACAGTACCCCACCTCCACCAAGAAGAGAGGAAAGACAAAAAAAATACTATAAGTAAAACCAAAGCAAACAAACAAGAAAAATTACAGGATAAAATTAGGGGAAAAACCAAAAAAAAAGGGACAGAAACCCTAGCACAAATGAAGTTCTAATATTTAAAGAAGGCAACAATGTAAAATTATATTTAAACTAGAAAAATGAAGAAAGAGAAGAAAGAAAAAGAAAAAAAAAAGAGAAAAATCTAGAAGGAAAATATTTTTTTTTCTTTTCTTTTTTTTTTTTTATTGTTGGGGAGTCATTGAGGGCATAATAGACCAGGTTACACTGATTGCATTTGTTAGGCAAAGTCCCTCTTGCAATCGTGTCTTGCCCCCCAAAGCTGTGGCACACATCAAGGCCCTACCCCCCTCCCTCCTTTCCTCTCTCTGCTCTTCCTTTCTCCACTCCTCCTTCCCTCTTTCTCTCTCTGCTATCCACTTCCCCCACCCTCACCATGACCTTAATTGTCATTAGTTGTCCTCATATGAAAATTGAGTACATAGGATTCATGCTTCTCCATTCTTGTGATGCTTTACTAAGAGTAATGTCTTTCACTTTCATCCAGGTTAATACAAAGGATGTAGGGTCTCCATTTTGTTAAATGGCTGAATAGTATTCCATGGTATACATATACCACAGCTTGTCAACCAGTGGTTGGTGGGCATTTAGGCTGTTTCTACATTTTGGCAATTATAAATTGAGCTGCAATAAATAGTCTAGTGCAAGTGTCCTTATGCTAAAAGGATTTTTTTCCTTCTTGGTAGAAGGAAAATATTGAAATAGCCAAAACCAAAAACAAAGCAGTATATTGCTGAATATTGTCTGGGCAACAAGTGATCTTCTAGGGTATGAGATGTTAATCACAATGCTCATACAGCTATACGAGATGGAGACTGGAGGCCTCTGCTGATTTCTCAAACCTCACAGGGTTGAGAGCCTAAATTAGTGGTTCTCAACCTTCCTAATGCTGCAACCCTTTAATACAATTCCTCATGTTGTGGTGACCCCTAATCATAAAGTCATTTTCTTTCTGGGTTTTTTTTTTTTTTTTTGCAGTTTTTGGCTGGGGCTAGGTTTGAATAAAATTATTTTCATTGCTACTTCATAACTATAATTTTGCTACTGTTATGAATCGTAATATAAATATATGATATGCAGGAGACCCCCCAAGGGGGTTGCAACTCACAGATTGAGAACTGCTGGCCTAAATCTTTCCTCAGCCCACTTAACTCTATGCTTCTGAGTGCTAAGGCTGTAATCTTACAAACACTGAAACACTGCTTCTCAGTCCCTGCCTTTGGGCTGCTCTGACATGAGATTACTAGCCCAAATCTCCTGGCCCAATCCTCACACTGCGACCCTGAGGGTGGAGCCTGCAGGGGCAGTTCTCCCACTATGGCTGTGCAGACAGATCCCAGCTGAACAATAATAGCTCCCTTCTGTCTCAGCAGCTCAGTCCAGGGTCCTAGACAACACTTAAAGTCGTCCACACTCTTGCCCAATTTCTCCCAAGGTAGCTAAACTGAGTGCCCAAGTAAAAAAAAAAAAAAAACAAAGCAAAACAGCTCACAGGTAAGGCCTTTCCTACTTATAATCTCTCTGTTGCTGTAGTTACAGCTGTGGGCGGCCTCTGACGGAATGAACAGCATGCTACCACTTGCCAGTTCTCCACTGCTTTTGTCCTCCTCTTGGGGCCCAGAAGTATTTTGATGTCTCCCTGTGTCCCCAAAGGGATGTTTCTGGGCAGATCCCACCAGTGGAGATGTCTGGAGTCTTCTCTCCCCAATATCGCTGTACCTGGTTGCAAGGAAGCTGTTACTTGGCTGCTATCTTGTTCTTCCCTCCTACTATGTGTACTTCTAATCTGTTGTTTAAATCCACCATATCTTTCCTATCCACTCTCACCAGTGATGAATACTTATGTTGCCATCAATTTTTTACTTCTCAATGTAAGTGGAGATAAAAAATCCTCCTAGAGTTCATTTTAGGAACCTGTGTGAGAATACCTTTGGAAGATGTAGTATACAGTACCTGTGTATATACATGTATGTGTATAGAAACTGAAGGGTATTAAGGAATGTGTATATGTGTTCTTTGGAAGGGCATACCTCTTTACATTTTCCCCAGCAGTGTGTAAGAATTCCTATATCTCTATCCTCCTGTCTTTACTTGGCATTATTAACTCTCTATCTTTTGTCAGTTTGACAGATGTGAGGTGCTATCTCATTGGTAGGGTCAGCAGGCCCCTGACAGAGGAAGGACAGTAGCTAACCTAGCTGTCTTTGGTTCTAGTTACCATGAGCATTCCTCATTTCTGATTATTTTGTGGCTTTTAGAGAGGGGTATGGTATCAGAGGGAGATTCTTCTTCTCTGGTCTCTATCCCCTAGAAAGCTTTCATAGGCCACTGTTTGCCAGCCTGTGTCACTCCAGTAACCCAACTTCCATAAAATGTCCATGGCTGGCCATAAATTTTCTGGGCAATATTAAGAGTCAGAAATTTTCAGGAAGCCTGATTCTTGGGCTTGGATCTCTCTACAACATAACTCAGAGTTCTGTATTCCTCTGACCACAGCTTAATTGCTCCCAGGAGTGCCTCTGCCTCCAGGGTATTTTGTGTGCTACAGACATACCAGGTAGATAATGTTGACTGGATGAAGATGTATAGGTGCTATATTAAGGTTATTTCTTTGAAATAAGGATGAAAAACTTGGTTTCCTTCCAGGAAAAAAACAAGATAAAAATAGGAAAAAATAGAATCAAGGATGGAGCAATAATTCAGGAAACAGGGACGCTGAGTGTGAAATAATATGATTTGATGCTCAGAACTTTGTTGAGTAGTCAACTGTCATGAGCATAAGTTTGGATTAAAACCAAGTAGTGAAAGAAAACTATTCAAATTTTCATTTATAGATTAGAAATTATCTGTTCCCTATGTAAAGTTAGAGCTACTTTATGTCGTTTATGCTTTTATGACCCAAAGAGGCTTCAGAGATTGATATTTCAAAGTAGAGAATTGGTTCTAAACTTCTGCCAAAATGAATATATGCTCAATTTTGGAAAAAACAATGTTTTCAAATTATTTTCTAATTATTGTTAATACTGTGGCTGAATAAGCACATGGAAATTTACATACAACTTATCCATAAATACGAAACTCAAGATGAATTCAGAATGACTGTCCTTCACAGATTATTATGTAAATGGGTACTGGGTAAATTGGTTCATTCTAGCTAATATTTGGAACTTACTTTGTATCATTTTTTCCCTAGTTGAAATACAATGGGATTTCTCCCCCATGAAACCCCTATGTTTTCTGGGCATGCTGGTGCTAATTATAAACTATCTGCCTAGTTTTCCATGTTACTTCCCTACTATGTTCAGGCAGGGAAAGGTTTTTCTTTAAAAGATCAACTGTGTTTCTGTTCAGAAGTGAGAGACATGTTATGATTGAGAGAGGGCAAAATTGCTTTTTGGGCTAATTTAGCTTATCCTGCCAGATACAATTTTATATATTTATATAGCTACTTCCTTTACCCTTTATCCTCTAAAGCCTCTTGCCCTTGATTTCTCTATCAAATAAAAACAATAACATCTGTTTCATACTTTAGAGTTGATATATATCATGTGTGATATCTCATTTAATTTCAACCATTCTTGACATGTTCATGAGCATGTCTAAATAATTAAAATGTGTCAGGATTAACTATGAAGGGTTCAATACCCCTAGTTTTATTGACTAGATGACAAACATCTGGCACCAGGACTAACGCTTGGAAAAATAATAAAGTAGACAAAGTTTGTCTTCTGCATTCTCTCCACCTTGCTCAGCATTTCTTTTCCAGACAAGCGCCAAATCTCCCTTTTGGCATACTCAGCGCTTTGATTGGGCCTTTGATTACCCAGGATTCTCTCTATGGAGAGTCTTTCTGAAGGCAGCCCACTTCAGATTTTTTTTACTTCCTAGTCATCAAAATGTACATGCCCTGTATTTTCTCTCCTTAATCTCTTCTCTGCTGATGGCCTCATGCAGTGAACTCTGTAAAAGGCATTTGTGTCTTGGATGAGAAATCTCAGAGATAAAATCTTAACCCAAAGAAATGAGCTAGTGATAGTAAAATTTCATATGTCGTGAGAGATATAATTTAGGAATAGGAAACCTTCAAATCACAGGTAGGTGACTGTCAATGCCACCCCATATGAAGCAAGCATTTTCTGGAAGGCATAATGTTTATAAAATACCTGAGTAGTTAACTGTATCTATTACTTTTCACATTTATCTTTTACTATAACATAGGTTGAGATTATATGCCTACTATTTATCATTTTTACCTTTAAGAATAGAGCTATAAAGATATGTGCTGTTTACCACATACCTATTTGCAAACCATTTAAAGGTGCTTTGGAAATGATAATGATTCTTATGAATTACTAAATCATTCCATTAAGGAAAATAAAGTTCTGTCATTAGAGGTAAAAATGCATTTACGTATAAATCCTTGTCAGAATAAAATAGAACATAAAGTGTTACAGTGCTTAAATTAATAGAAGAGAACTTGCAGATCACAAAGTCCAAGTTCTCTTACTTTACAACTGAGGATACTGAGACACAAAGGGGATAAGTTACTTGTGCTAGCTGTCATAAAGCATTAGCAAAGGCATTGGTACTAAAACCCAGGTTTTCTACTCCATATTTATACCTTTTCTATAATATGGCTTTGCTGCCATCAACTACAATCATAAGTTGGGATTATTAAAAGAAAATCGTTAATCAAATTTAGTAGAATTTATTGAAGCACAGAATAATTCATGAATTGGGCAACATTCATAACCAGGAGAGGTTCAGAGAACTGTAGCCATTAACATGAAATGGCAGGCATTATTTATAGACAGATATAGGAAATGACATGCAGAAACCAGCTTCATTGGTGCCTTCTTAGACATGGTCTGCTTAGTTGGCAGCCGGAGATTGTCAGAAGCTCTGCTGTGGTGATTGGCTGAGACTCAGCTACTTGTTACAAGAAGATGCTCTTAAGATGGGTGGCAATTTGTTAACATCCTAAATTACATTACAGTTTGTTCCACAGGAACTCAAAGTAAGGGAGCAGACTCAAGCTAAATTCAGTTTAATTGAACAAGTCTGGATTGTCACACCCCATTTAAATCTGTGGTCTGAGGTCTAAACCACCCCATTCTCTCTTCCCAATTCACTATAACTTGATTTTCTTCTTTATTCCCTTAGCACTTACAATCTGAAGTAGGTACTATGTGTAAATCCCCTTTTCAGTCAAAGGATAACCCAGAATACTTTGCACAGAGAAGAAACTTAATGCATACTTTTTAATACACATTTTTAAGGAATGAAAATTAGATCTTTGGGGGTCAATTAGCTCCTTAAAGGCAGAGATCTTATTTCATGCTTTATTTGACCACCATTTTATCCTGAGGTGCTGATATTGCTCAGTAATTATTTGTGGAATAAATGAGTTAGTAACAGATGAATAAAGCAAGGTATTTAAACTATCATTTGTTTTCCAAATAATTTGAAACTCCACCCCTGCCAAGTGACATTTAAAAATTATTGTTTGGTCCCCCCAGTTGGTAATTTGCATCCTACAACTGGAAAAATAAAAGGTGGAAAATACAGACTGCAACGAGTTAAAGGACTTGGAAAAAGTTGGTGGAAAGTGGCACGGTACATGAGTAAGGGCTTAGGGATGGCAAACCACCTTGATTTTCTTCTTTGTGGTCTTTTTCTACAAAAAGATGGGGCCTCGTCCTTGGCTGTATCCATGTAATGATCTTGGACCATGGTATAAAATGTACCAAATAGGATCATATGAATTGCTGTCTAGCCTTAGTCAATAAACCTGTAGGACTTTTAAATAAAAGTGTACCTGTAAATGTTCTGAATCTGGCATTGTTGAACTGTCATCAACATTCTCGTGTCTGTTTTACTGTTATAATATTAGATAAATATGGAAGTAAAAGCATTTCACAGGATCATCATTTTTAAAAAAATTAAAAATAAAAATGAAATAAAAATTATTGTTTATCAAAAAAATTATTATTTATCAATTATCTGGTGGTCTTTGATAGAAATGAATTTTGTACTTATTAATATTACATAATTTTATATTGATAACAAGATTTTATTATATGCACTGATGGTCATGTCACATTTTATTTCAAAATGTCATATATATATATATATATTTTTTTTTTTTTTTTTTCTATTCTCATTATTAAGCAGCAGAAGTCACATTCACTAAGAATAGATGTGATTTACTTTGAAGGGATTGAACATTGCTTTCAAACACATTTAGATACTCCTTTGGTTTTCATGTCACCACATTTTACCCTTTTTTCTTGTTACTCCTTTTTTAGCTTTTGTAGAGATGCAGGCAACTTCTTGGGAGGCATGTTAGCAGGTTTAAAAGATATATGACAATATAAATCACTCATTCTTTGTGGAACACACTATTCTATCATACTTTATATTGTTCAGGACTCAGCTAATGGCTGCTACTGCTGACTTTAGGAACCTGTCAGCCAGCTGATTGCTGGATGAGTTAGAATTTTAACTCTGCCAGTTACAAGCTGGACTGGGGTGATGCCTCATGCCTTGAAACTTTGGACAAGTGTTTTCACCTCTACTGGTTTTTGTTTATTTTACCTGAAAAATTGGGAGGGTAACACCAGTTCTGTAGTGTTATTACAAAGTAGAGGTTAAGTGCACTTAATACCTAGTTTACCGCTTACATCAATAGACTCTTGTTAGATGCTCACTAGACAGCCATCACCCACCTCAACATCACTGCTATTCCTAGATAAAAGAAAAAAGGCTTGCAAGTCACTTAGCAGTAATTTCTTGAATTTCTTGTCTATGATTAAGTGGTTTGTTTTCCTAACTCAAACTGCCACTGTGGCATGTGCTTTCCTAGAGTGGCCTGTCTCGAAGACAATTCTTTGTGGCAGCATTTCATTTTACAATGTTTATAGGAGGGCAGTCAGCCAGGAAGCCAGATCAGGGCAGATTCCAGGCACAGGCAATAGAGGAAACATGCATAAAATTATTACCACAACTGCCTTCAAAGAATTGTTCTGATTGTCTAAAAATATACAAGTAGAACTTGCTTTAATGATTTCACTCTTTTGAGGATTTCCTCCCTATTTATTTCAATATTTTAAACACCACAGACAATGAAATGAAAACTGTTGCCAAAACTCTTTATATATATGTGTGTGTGTGTGTGTGTGTGTGTGTGTGTGTATACACATTTATATGTGTTTAGCTGTTCAAATGTGCTGGAAAATTACATCTAGGATTTTGAGAATCAGGCCATCAATATCATGTATAGCGTTAGCCTCACAACAGTTTACATATCGCAAAATCCATTGCTTTTTCTGTCTGTAATCAACATCCACAGACTTTAAAAGGTAGTAGACTGTATAAATATTCTGGAATGCAAGAATGTGTCCTTTTTATTTTCAGGCTCCCACACAAGCTCATTTTCAATCCCAGGGACTGGAAACTGGTACTCAAGTGATTTCTGTTCTGCTTTTCTTGGATGTTATTACTTTGGAGTTATCTATTACCTGCAAGATCCATTGTTTCTCACATGCTATTGAAATAGATCATCTCATGATGGAGGCAGAGCTGACACAATGTTATACTGGAGGCATTTGGTCTGTGGCACACGTCCTGTGGCTTGTTCTCCCTGGCTACCAACTTCATTAAATGTTGTTGTGGTAGGTAGTTCAGTGAAATCAATAGGATGTTCAACTGGACTTCCTACTAAGTGGGGGAGATAAATTTTTTCCACTGGACACTTTTTCATTCGCCCAAAAGAGTTTTGTAGTAACGGTAGATGAAACGAGTGGCCTCAAGATGTATCCTTCCTTAAAATTCATCTCACTGCTTTACAAATAAAGTACTTTCAAAAATTTTCTCACAAATTGCTGCTCCATACAGCTTCTTTTTGGGAAAATCACTTATAGACAAAGTGAAGTGGATGAGTGAGGGCTTCGCAGCTCTTTTTCATGATGAATGTTGCCTGATGTTCAACAATGAAGTGAAGAGGGATCAAAAAAATGTAGCAGCTTGAAAATAAAAATGCAGAGGATAAGCTAAGATTTCCTAGCCCTGGTGTTAAAGTTTGAAGAACCAAAGAGCTTTATTATTATTATTATTATTTTTCTAGTCTATTTGCAGAAGCCTACCATCTTGTACAGCCAAGTGCAAACACAAAAAACAAAAAGAGGGGCAGAAATTGACCACCATCTAAAAGTAGCTCTGGGAACAATTAAGAATGGATAGCAGTTTTCTTCTGAATAAATATATTCATATTTAACTTTTCCTATGATTTATTAGAATTACAAAGGGCCACATGAGGAGCTTACA